>CM035114.1:47169117-47475797 GCA_020205505.1 Panax japonicus
CTCTTCATATTCGGCTATTATCCGCTGCTTGGCTTCGGCTTGATCTTCCTTCAGGGAGTTGTTTTCCTGAATTAGATATCTCATTTTCTCGTTCGCTTCGGAAAACTTCTCCATAAGGGCTTCGATATCCTACTCCCTCTCTTTGACTTCGGTGGCCAACTGCTCCTTCTCCTCGATCAGCTTCTTAGCATGGCCTTTGAGGCCGACGAACTCATGCTGAAGCAGAGAGTATTATTCCTTGATTTTTTCGGCCTTGTGTTCGGCATGGGTTGCCTTATTCTTAGTATCAGCATGGAGATCCCGTTCCTTCTTCAGGTTTTAGTTCAGGCCTTGACCCTCAGCTTCAAGCAGCTGCACATCTGATCTCAGCTGAACCACCTTTTTAGTGGTTCAGGCGAGAGGAGGGATGTCATGAGCAAGAATGTCTTTGGCCTACAACGAACACATACATCAGCTATCAAAATCAAATTATAAGTTTACAAGAACAAGTTAAACAACCTAAGTGAGTAATTTGGCACTGAGCACAGACATAGGGCAACAAATACTCTTGGGAAGAAAATCCCTTGAAACCGTTCGTCATCACCCTAAAAGTTTGTAATGATCGAACAGGTTGACAGAAATACTTGCGAGGGGCTCTTCCGGCAAACAGTAGTCAGCGAATCTGTGGGATGAACTCGAGTTTGGAGAAAGCTGTGGAGGTGACGAGGTGGTCCGGTTTCGATACTGTTGGTCAGGATGTTGTTCAGGGTCTTCGGTGAGTCAGTGTTCTAGAGGGACTTCTGCGGTCATCCTCTAAATACTCAATCACCGCGACCTGGGCAGGGGAGTTGGTAGGGTCGGCTTCGATCGAAGCAGAAGAAGTGGCCTTTAATAGAAACTTTAGGCGTGGAATTCTAAGCGGAAGGTCTTTTAGTTTCTTCAAGTAAGGCCATCTTCTCGGCCCGACTCATTTGCAAGACATTTTGGTGGTGGGCGCGGCGATAAGAAGTTGGAGGAGTCGGACCCGAAGTAGAACCGATGGAGAGTTCTGCAATCGGGATGGCTTCTTCCTCGGCCATCTCATCATTGATGGGAAGAGGGATCGGCCCAATGGTGACAGGAAAAGGGGTTAGGGACTCAACAGCCCCTTCGGGCTTGAAATTGTCACTGCACAGAAGAGAATGGGTTAAGACATAAAATATCAAAGGAGAAAGAAGGGAAGTTAAGGGGGGATTGATCAGTCAGAAGGGAGATACTTACATCCATGTTTGTATACCTAGGCTTCACTGGACAGAACTGACAAACTCCACTCAGTTTTGTTCCATCTCTTGTAAAAAAGCCTTGAAGGCATTGGCTCGGTACTTCGGGAACTTGGACACTTTAGCTATGGAGTCCTTAGGATGGGCCCAATTAGGGAGAAGTTGGAGATCGGTTCCCCTGAGGAAGAACCACTTGTCGTGCCACCCCCTTGTTACTCGATGGGGTTTTGATGAGGACGGGTCGGTTGGCCCATTTGTTCAGTTGTCGGAGGTCGGGTTCTTTCGACCCAGTGATGGTGAATAAGCCGAAAAGAAGTCGAGACCAGGAGTGATCCCGATCTCTTGACATAATGCGATAAAAGAAACTAAATGGATGTATGAGTTCGGCACAAGCTGTGTGAACCCGATTCCAACAAAACAGAGGAATGATGAGATGAATTCATGAAGAGGGAATCGAACCCCATACTTCAAAATATACAGGGGAACGAATACCCATTCGCCCTCAGGCCTTCAGAACATTTTCTCATCGGGTTTTTAGTACCCGAAGCTTTTATTCTTTGGGGATATTGAAAAGGGTTCGGATGTCGGAGATTTGAGAGGGTGTGATGGTGGAGGGGGTGTGGAGATGAGAAAACTCCTCTTTAGAGTAATAGACATTTTGGATTCTAGCCTCAGTACTTATTGGAGTAGGAAAAATCGAGGATGTAGTGGCATTAGTAGGAGCCACCGACAAATCAACTGGAACTAGATCGCCGGTGGTGACTGAGGGGGGAGTTGGTTCAGTGGCAGGGGGAGGAATGCTAGAATCAGCCATTTGGTGCGAGATCGAAGGGAATGAGACATAAATGTGAGGTTTTGAGAAAAAAGGAACAAAAATGAAGTTCAAAAAAACACGCAAAGTAGATAAAATCAGTGAAGTTTGGGGAAAGAACAAGCTCGTCGAAAATCGCCCTTGCTAGAAAAGTTTAATAAAGAGTTTGAAATGAAGAAGTCTGGGAAAAAATGACAATAATGGGGGAAAGGGGGTTTTTATAGGCCCGTAGGCACAAAACCTAAGGGCGACTATTAAATGCATTAAATAGGCCCAAGCGTGGAAAGGCGTGTAATGTTTCAAGAAATAAGGATAGGCCGTTTGGAATCCCCAGGCAACTCATCATTAGTTGTCGTGACTCTTCGAATTCCTGACCTTTCAAGTCTCTAATTATAAATATATTATAACAAGAGACTGGGATGTAATGTTCGGGAGCATTTTACCGACCTACAAGTGGGCCAAAGGCCCGATGCTAGAAGGGGATGATAAGTCCATTGGGCCGAGGCCCTCAAGGGCGTTGAAGGGGTTTGGACATCCGAGTCCTCTAGACCGGAGTCTTACTTGAGATATGGTGTTCGGGTTCGAGTATCCGAGTCCTTTGGGTCAGAACCCTATTCTGGAAGGAGGTGTTCGGGGTTGGGCCTTCGAGTCTTCTGGGCCGAAGCCCGAACTATGCAGCGAGCTCGGATGGATTGGGCCTGTACAGTGGGCCGACCTGCGTACAGAGTCTGAAGTCCAAGCCATATTTGAATAAGTTAACTCCAAAGGTAGTGTTTGGATTGCATTCTACTTCTAAATTTTAAGGAGATTGTGTTGGACCCAAATTATGGTAACTTCCATAATTAAAGAGTCCTAATCCGACTCGGAGAAGGATTCTAAGGTGATGAGGCACTATAAATACAAGGCCAAGGTTACGATTATGAGGTAATACCTATTTTGAGCACTAAACACTTAGCCTCCATTGTTAAACCTTGTGAACGGCCTATACTTATTCTCACACCGGAGCTATCTCCCGGCGGCACAAGCCGTCAAGCTTCTGTGTGATACATTATTGTGCAGGTTCTAGTGCGTAGATTCTGTGATTGGACGCGCCGGCGAAACTTGGCATTAACAGTATATGTAATTTAATACTCCATTTGTGGCAAACCTGGGGCTTTTAATATCTTGATTGGTATGTGGTTTCAATTCAGTGTTCAGAAAATTTATAGTTATTTTTACTGGAAATATTTCATTTGAGTGCAGATATATGAATATTCACAGCAAAAAATGAATTTGGGTGGTGCAGATATATAAATATCCATATTATCCACAACTTTAGGATTTAATCCCTTTAATTCGGTCATCTGGTGCTTGTTGGGTAGCAATACTGTAGCTATAAATCAGAGATGAGATATGATGGGATATTATGGGACTAAAGTGTGGTGGAACTTTACAAATACTATTTGATATTTGATAGTAGAATAACTATATCTATCTATCTATATTTATATGAACTGTTATTTTGATAACATTATTGGTAAACAATTTTCTATATAAATGCATAAAAATTGTTGAAAAAATTTAGATTACTAGTCAAAAATTGTTGAAAAAAGACATAAGAATAAAGATAATTTGGATTTGTTCATTGTGGTCACTTTTGCCTTAAAAAAGTATAATCAACTCATCTGGATTCTAAAAGATTGAAAATACAGCTTTTCTGTTTGATGAAATGTCTATGAAGGATGTGGGTTCTTGGACTGCACTTGTAATCCACACTGCCAACATAACACTTTCGTATATAATAATTTTAGAGCTAGTTGACAAAATGTCTGGTACAGTAAAGAGTATTCTAAGTTGATTTTCTGTCGGTCACGCCCATTTTTACATGTAATTATGTACATAGTGTAACTAGGACAACAAACATTAACCCAGCCATCCCAACAGCAGCAGCAACATGGCAAGAGATAACCCAGTCAACTTTAAACAATAAAGTATTGTAATTTCCTCTTCAAACAAACGCTTAGCAATTACCTGCAAAGAATATAGAGGCATTGTAACTCAGAAAAGAGAAAAAATGAACAATAAAGTACAACGAAAATTTGATGAAATACAAATTACTTTCCTTATTTCACAAAAATATTTAAAAAATAAAATAAAGAAAAACCATAAAAATTATAAGATTAGGAGAAGAATCGTTAACAGGTTGTCAGGTGATACCATTATGTCTTCTCTTCTGCTTGTATAAGATGCTAAATTTAACATGTAGTTATCTTGCTATGCATAAAACATGAATATCTTTTAGCAGATTACTTGACAGAAAATAGGAGATGTTTCACCAAACATAAGAAGCCTGCTAAAGAAAAAATTATATGGATTACTTTACTAATTTACTTTGTAATAAAATAGTGAAACTGTCAGGACCCTTGGGATGGTTTTGGGAACAGAACCATAGATGTTCACTGCAAATGAGAACATGGTTCAATGAGAACATGGTTCACTGTAATCTCATGGATGTGGAAGAAGATTTAGTTGCTAGCCAGCTTTAAAAGTACAAAAATCTCAGAAAAGAATGCCAAGTACAGAAATAGATATTGATTTGCTTCTTTTTCAGTTTCAATAACAGAAAACTGTTAAAGTGTCGCTCATAATCCCATATAAACAATTCACTGAAAACTGTAATTCTTATGATTTGACATTAATGATGATTCAATGCAAATTTATAGAATTGAGCAAATCTAACAATATCATTACCTAGTTCATGCAACAATTCACTCATATCCAAAGACGAGATAATTCCTAAATAGTAAATACTATTGAACAAGAAGCATAATACTACATTATTGTAATTTTGAAACTCATGGTGTGAGTTAACTATTCCCATCTCTTCTAAATAAACTACAAATTTATACTATTCCTAATATGTTGTCTTTCATTCTTCCATCATTCATTCCCCTTCAGTTAACATCACAAATTTTAATTTAGCTAGTAGGTGACCGAAGTTTTGCACAACATCTTTTATTGAGGATTTCAAACTATGTGAATATGACTTTATCATAGCTTAGTTCTCTACTCAGCCAGCTAAGCTTTAAGCTGAGCATGTTTTCCTGCTTCTACTCTTTTATTTATTATTGCCTAGATTGCTTTAAGCTGTTGGCATTAAACATCTCGTGAACTTTATACTAGAAATTTCTCTGCATTCAGGTTGCATTTATATAACTTGGTTGAGTGCAAAGTTCAAGGAGATGGTAACTATCAGGTCAGTTTCACTCTCACCCTTTTTGTTTAGTAAAAATTGAGCTATGCTATATAGAATGTGATAGCTATGTTGTTGTGTCTAAGACGTTCAGAAGTGTATTTAACCAGTGTGTGATTGTGAATCCTTCTAACTTGCTCAAACCAATCCCCAAAAACATCCACAGATGCTGATAAGTACATATCACCATATACCCGATCATTATCTGTAGTAACAATATTGGCTTCTTCATCACTTTCTTGCTTTCCTTTATTACCACCATCAGTTTCCTTGAAATTAATTTTCATGTGACTTGGCTTGCCACAATTCAAGCAATTCCCTTTAATTTTCCAATCAGTCTTCTCTGGTAATGTGTCATACACTCAAATAGATGAAAAATATAATATTTAGATTTTTAAAAGAAGTTCTGAAATTTGTAACCGTTGAATATTTAAATTTTTAATTTTCATGTGACTTGGCTTGCTTGTGTTGCATGTTGCTGTTGCTCGTTTCTGTTGAGTGTTGGCTGTTACACAACTTGCACTGCTGGCCTGCTAGGTGCTAGCTGCTGGATGCTAGCTGCTGAAAAGCTTACAATTTGTTGCTCATGTTCATGTTGCTGCTAGTTGCTGACTTGCTGTTGCATGTTGGATGTTGCTAGATTATAATTATACTTTGTTAAGTCATAAACTTTGTTAAGGACATTTAATTTGTTGTTGCACTGCTGCAAAAATTATATTTTATATATTATATTATATTTAATTTCTATGATTGCAATGAGATACATTATATTATATACATCTGCTGCAAAAATTAGTTTGGATCACATTTTTTTATTTCACTAAGTTCTATCTTTTAGTTATATTTCAGTTGGGTCCAAGTAGTATTATTGTTTTTAGGTGCAGTAGTTGTTCCATGAATATATATTTATAATTCATATTGATTAGGTTACACTTATGGCTAGGGGTGAGCATTCGGTTATTAACCGAACCGAACTAGAAATTCGGTTATAACCGATACCCAAAAATGTCCTGTTTTAACTATCCGAACAAATAACCGAAATGTGTACTAACCGAATAACCGAATAACCGAATAACCGAATAGATTATTCGGTTATTCGGTTAATAACCGAATTTAAACATAGTCTTGAAAACTCTATAGCCGAAATGAAGGACTGCCGGTTACTCGAAATGAAGGACTGCCGACTATAGTGTTCGTCGGTTCGAATAACCTCCTACAACCATCGGTAAAATCAAAATATGGTCTGATCATGGACCATAAAAACAAAAGCACAAATGAAAATTATTAATGCATCTCCAAAAAAAATTATCACTAATAGTCTAATACTTATACACAATAAAAAAATAGACATAAACATATATATCATTACCGAAATAAATTAGTAGCTGATTTCAAATTAATTAAAAAAGTAGCCAGAGCTGTTTGTATCTTGAAAATTCCATAGCCACTTCATTGAAAATCATCATCAGCTACAAGGAAAAAATAACTCTCACCATCAATGTTTCAAGAAGCCGCCTAGAAAAAGGATAAAACAAACAAACGAATAAATAAAATGATATATTTGCTATCTTAGGTTATAGTCTTCAGCAGCGAATGGAACATTCTCGGTGCTTTTAGAGTTATTATTTGATTTTGACGGAGTAAATGAAAAGATTTGCTCCGTTGGCCATGAAGCTTTGGCTGCTCTGCGCAGCTCGCGGTACCTTCCAAGATCGAGAGTTGGAGTCTTGGAGATTTGAGAGTTAAGAAATTGATCTGGATCTGCTTTTTTTTTAGAGCTGGATCTGAGAGCTGGATCTGCTTCTTTTTTTTTATCTGGTTCTGGTGTGCTTTGTTCGGCAACGGGCTATACTAAATTAGTAATTTCTGTAGTGCTTTACTGCTTCGGTTATGTCAATATAGCATCTTTTTAAAGTTTTTTTCGGTTATTCGGTTAACCCGAAATGTTAAAAAATAATACCCGTACAAACTAACCGAAAACCGTAATAAAATTCGGATATAACCGAAATGTTAAAAAAACCGAATTATCAGAAAATTTCGGTTAAATTATTTCGGTTTGGTTCGGTTCTTCGGTTATATCCGTTTTTTGCTCAGTCCTACTTATGGCAGGGGTTCATGCTCTTCAAGAATTTGATGAAGGTAGAAGAAGTTATCTTTGGCAGGCCATAATAGACGGAGAAGGAAAACACATCCAGAAAATGCAACTAATGGAGTGGCCTTGAATGATGAGCGTAGTAGTAGTTATTTGTTGATAAGTCCGCTGAGGATACTCTCCAATATACATTGTAAGTACAAATTTTTTAAAATTATATTTCTTATTTTTTTCTATATTCATCTTTGTAATATTTAGCTTACTTAACTAAATATTTAGCTTATTTAGCTTACATAACATTGACTTAAATAATGTTAAATAAGCTAAATAATATTCATCTTATTTAGCTTACATAACATTGACTTAAATAATGTTTATGATGATTCTGAAGAGTGCATGGAAAATTTGTAGAGCTCTGATGCTCCTGTAAATGTAGCGACTGGATCTCCTGGTTGCCCTTTATGGATACACGAAGACTCTCACAAGTCAAGCTCACCTCAAGTAAGTGAGAATTCAGGCTCCACATCTACTAAGTCACCATCTAGTTCCAACGTTGAGGCTCATTTATTTTTATTATTATGTATTTTTATTATTATTTGCATGTATTTGTTGGTAATTGTCATTTTAAAGCTAAAATTGCAATGTGAAATTATGTAGTATGATTGAGGAACATAACCGAGAAGTTTTGAATTTGATGTGAAATGATGTTGGGGTATACTGATCAAGGTTTTCCGTGAAAAAAAACAATAAAGGAAACATAATTTTAGGGCGTATGCTCTTACTTTCTCGCGTGAGCAGTAATTTTCTTTCAAGGCAATAGTCATAGGTTCAATTCTCTGTAAAGATAATGATCTCCTTGTGACCACTTGCACATAGTTTACTAGGGGATTACCCAATTTGCTTGGTCGTTTTAGTATTGGGTGTGGCCGGTTGTGACCTCTTGCACACAGTTTACTTGGGGATTACCCAATTTGCTTGGTCGGTGCAGGACCAGGACAAAAAATTTCAAGTGTGCCCCTTTTAGAGGTGACAAACAGGCGGACGGACCGGGCTCGGGCCGGGTCCAAAATGACCCGGGTTTTGACGGGTTGAAATTGTGAGGCCCGTGGCCCGAGTCGGGCCGAGCCGCAAGCTTCTTCTTTTATTTATTTATTTATTTGCAAAATATTGTTAAACCAAAAATAGTAATAATAATAAATATTAAAAATAATAAAATAATTTATAATAAACAATAATTCTAATTACCTACATTAACTACATATCTCAATCAATTAAAATTCTAATAATATTATAAATTATTTTTAAAGTATATAATCAAATTTAATTTTTTAAAATTAATATAATTTATTTAACTTTTAAAAATATGTAGGATTATTACATATCTACAGATACAAGAATTGTTACAAAATAATTCTATTTGGTACGGATTGTGATTTTTTTGAAGGCGTATTCAACACAAGACACATAATTTACACTATATAACTATATAAAATTCACTACATATTAGTACTAGTTTGTTTATATAACTATATAAAATTCATTTTAATATCTTTTTGTTAAAGGTTAATTACTATCTCGAGAGCAGTTTTGCCCCTGCCCTGGCCATATATTAAGTTCAATTGTCGTATTTTTATTTTAAATGCATATTTATGAAATATTATTAATTATGTAAAATAAATTATACAATTAAATGAAAATTTAAATATGAATAAATTTTTATATTTTTTATATTTTTAATATACATAAAAAGTCAACTAATTTTTTTATCATATTACGGAGGGAATAATAAATATAATATTAAAACTCATAATCAAAAATCAAAATAGGACTTTTGTATTTTCTTAAGTTGTTAGCATCTATGATATAGAGATGTGTAATATAAACAACTTTTTAATTAAGTATGCCTTATTTTGCAGTTAAACCGTGAATCAAATATTTATTCTCGTCAGTTAATACAAAATATTTTAAATTTTACAGTTAAACCGTGAATCAAATATGAACTGAGAGGGTTGAAAGGTTTTTTTTGTGGCTAAAAGTCTATTTTGATTCTCCATATTAATTTATTGATTTATTTTATAGGAAAAAATATGTGTACACAGCTGTGTATTACACAGTAGGCTATAGCGACGATTTTTTGGGCTATAGCGACGGTTTCACCCGTCGTCATAGCTATTCTGGGCTATGGCGACAGTTTACCGTCGCTATAACCCAAAAAATCTGTCGTCCTAGGCCTACTGTGTAATACACAGCTGTGTATATACATATATATCCCTATTTTATATTATATTTTATAATTATTTTTTTATACACATACATAATTTTTAAAAAAAATTGGGCCTCCTCAACTTTGGGCCCTGGGCGATCGCCTTGGTAGACCTGCCCCAGGGCCGGCTCTGGGTCGGTGCAGTATTGGGTATGGCCGGTTGTTCATTGTTGATCTTTTCTATTATACTATTTGTTTATTGTTCAAACTCTAGATACTAGATAATTAAGTAGATATTTCACGATTTATGGGATTCCCAGTTATTTGAATTTGATATTGTTTTTAATTTAATGAGTAATAATTACATAAAATTTTACGTTTTGAATTTTTTGTATTTTAATTACATTTTTAGGAATTTATGATAACTTCTGAATGTATATGTACGGATTCAACATTTGAATTCCCAATTTTGCCTTATTTGCTAATTTCCCAGAATAACCTCAGCCAAACGTCTTTGTTTCTACTAAATTAATTTAATTTTGGAACCCATCATTTTTTGAATTTAAATATATACATGCATAAATATAAAATATATGTTTAGATATGCATGTGTCTGAATGTTCATTTTCTCATGAGTGATGATAGTCTTGTGAGTTTATTCTGCCATGGCTCATATCATCTCTGCATGATTGAGGCCTTGAGATTCTTCTGTTGAAAGCATGAGCTTTAGCTTTAGGTGGGTGTTTTTCTGTACTCAATAAAAGTTTTCTTTTTATGGAAATGGGATCTACTTTTTTACATTTTATCATGCCCCAGCCCCCAAATAATAATAGCATTACATTGACAAGTGTATAATGTTATTGATGAGTAATTAAATAGATTGATTGATTAATTAATAATAAAATATATAAGTACATGTTTGTTGCACTACATGATTGATGATCTTTCTGTGAAAGAACCAAACCCAATGAGGTCATCATTTTCTAGTTCAGACTTTGTCTGTTATGCACAAATTGTCTTAAAACAAGTCCAAATCTTATCATCTTTTGTCTGGGTTTTTTCTTAGTATAAGCAAGTACAGGGGAGAAGATATGATTATGGGCATTTTCATTTAAAAATATTATTAAATTCAAAAAAAAATTCTAATCTTCTTTTTGTCCATTTTTTTTGGTGTTGGTGCAGGATTGTTCTTGGTTTGATAGTATTCCTTCCATTGATCAGAAATGGATGGGGATACAATTTCAGGCCTTGGTAATGGTGCCCAAATAGATGGCAAGGTAATGCAGACTTTTCATAAAAGCTTTGTTCAAGTACAAAACATTTTGGATCAAAATAGGCTGTTAATAAGTGAGATAAATCATAATCATGAGTCCAAGGTCCCTGACAATTTGAGCAGGAATGTGGGCCTGATTAGAGAGCTGAACAACAACATAAGGAGGTTGGTTGATGTTTATTCTAATCTTTCTAGTAATTTTAGCAAATCCATGGAAGCTTCATCTGAAGGAGAGTCAAGTGGTGCTTTGAGGTCAGATGGCAAAGATAGTCACGTGAGAAATAGGCCTGGTTAGAAAAAGCTCTGGCCTTTTTTTCTTATTATTGATTCATTTACATGTTGGAAATGAGAAAATGCACAATTCTCTTGAGGTAGTAGGTTATGATTAGATTGGCCGGTTGTTTATCTTGTCCACAGACTCCACACCCTACGAGGTAGTGGCTGCAAGTTCCACATTCATCAAATTTAAAAAAGAAAGTTAAAATATTTTGTATTCTAAAGTATTATGAAATAGGAGCCAAGCCTTGACATTGTACCACGTAGCAACTCTATTGTCGTTGTGTATTGATTTTGGCACTAAGTGTCTTTGGTGACCTATTTGCTTCATTTTCCTGATCTGGTATTATTTTTAAATGTGCAGAAAGACTGCTTCTACGACCTGCCTTACAATACTGGGTATCAAATTTTCGTACTACGTTTACGGAAGACAATGGACGAAATTATGAAGTGTACTCTCTTTATATATGTAGATATATACTTTGATTGAAGAACTTTGATAGCTTTATATGGTTAATTGTAAAGATAATGATTGATTATGTAGTGGATAATTTTATTAAGTTAATAATATTTTAGTTTTTTATATTTTGCCATTATTTGTTACGGGGTACACAAAAAGAATGTCAAATTTTGATTTGGCAACAATATAATTCGTTACCAAAGCATTGGACAAGTTTTAGTATAGTAACAATTTTTTATACTTCTAGCAACAAATTTTCGTTGCTAATGGCATTAAAAATATAATATTTGGCAATAAAAAATTAACCTAATAACAACGGAGAGGATATTGTTGCTAATACTAAAATAAAAGGCAATATTTTTTTTCGTTACAAATCATATCAACTTCCGTTGCACATATAAAGAAACGGGAACATATAATGTCGTTGCTAATCGACGACTTTCGTTGCTATTGAAATATAACCAGCAACAAACATTTTAGTTGTTGATTTAGCATAATGTCATTGCCAAATAATATAATCAGCAACGAAAATCGTTGCTAAAAAGTTTACATTCAGCAACAAAAGCAAGCTTAGGCAACAATTTTCATAATTTACTGCAACGAAAAATGTCGTTGCAAAATGGTGTCAATTGCAACGAATATGCATGGTCGTTGCAAAAAAAAAAAGAGTTCATTTCGTTGCCAATTAGCAGGCTTTTGCAACGAAATGGATTTTTTAGCAACGACATTTTACTTATTCCGCAACAATACATTTTGTTGCTAAAGGATCAATGTCTCTATACGAAAGCAAAATTTCGTTGCAAAATGTATTTCTTTTGGCAACAAAAAAAATACGTTCGTTGCGGAACAATTAGCAACGCTCATTGCGCAACGAAAGACACAACGACAATAAAGACATTGCCAAAACCCTTTAGCAACAAAATTTGGCACCTTTAGCAACAAAAATTGGTTGTTGCTGAAGCCCCATTTTTTTGTAGTGAATTGTGGAAAGTTCATGAACTCATAAGTGTGGTTTGACGAACTTGGTAGAACTAAGTGTGAATGGAGTATTAAGGATTATAAGAATATATAGATTATTTAAGTAATTGATCATTAGTGGAGACATAGGTTTTCCAAAACTCCTAGCTATGCTAGACTCAAAATTTTGACATCAAGCTAAATACGCACTATGTGCTTTTGAATTTTTTTTATTATCAACTCTTGTGTATGCCTGGACTTCGGGCAACCGATACCTCGTTACTTGTTGAGTTTATAAAACTGATTTGTAAAGATTTTGTAACGGTTTAGAGTATAGTCTATGCTAATTGTTTCGGCTAGACGATAATGATTTGAAATATCAAAATATATTTTTATTTATCACTCATGTACCATGTAACATGGTGCAAAGATGATAAAAAGTTGATGGAGTTGCAAATACAGGAATAATTAGTGTTGCATTTGATCTAAAATCATTATTCCACTATTGTATGATGTGTTATGACAAAGTCACTCAATGACAGCATCCTTAAACGGGTTGTTAATATAGTACCGCATCATGACATCGCCATTTTCAAACTAAAATTTTAATTTGCCAATGGGCCGGGTTTGGTTATACATATTCGTATTTTGATTGAAATTGATTATTGATATGAGTCTACGCTATTCGATTCAGCTATACCAACGTTTATGAAAACTCTAAGTGTTCTTTGAAAATTTTCCCGAACCAAATTATTTTGGTGCGGAATTCGATAAAACTGAGGTAAGAAAATTTTATGCGCCCAAAGAGGATAAGAGGAACAAGAAAATGGTTCTGACCAGCAGTACTTGGTCAGTACAGGTCATAACGGGCTAATCACCCACTATGTCCGTAAGTTATGACAGTTTACGGATGAATTTCCATATAACCTTTTCGAAAATGACAGACAATAGCCTATATAACTCATCAGCAATATTGGAAATTTTTTACTCTTATGTGAAATATATTGGGTAGCATGCGATGATGTGTATGAATGGTGTATGATGTATGGTATAAGGTGTAAGGTAAATTTTGGGGACAAAATATTTAGAAGAAGGGGCGAATGTGACAACCCGAGAATTTGGATATTTATTAAAATCTTAAATGATGGATTAAAGGTTAAATATTAAACCTAGACAGAGAATAAGTGAATGGATTTGAGATTTCTGGGAAGGAATTTTGTGAATTAAAATTTTTTGTGGTGAATTATTAAGGATTAAGTATATAACTGTATATGTTCTGTGTGTATGGTCATGTATGTGAACAGAATGTGGTTAAGGGTCAAGGGTTGACCATATAAACTATATATGTGACAACCCTAAGTATATATTAAGAACATCAATGTTCAGTTAGAAAATCATAGCGATTGATATGAAACCCTAATATCGGGCCGGAAATCCTAATTTCAGTTCCGAGAATTTTAAACCCTAATTCAGATTATCAAAACCATAAATTGGGAACTTAATGGCTTAAATGTAAATAATTATAAGATTAATTAGGGTTAATCCTAACAAATTAGTTAGAAATTCTAATTTCAAAATTTGAAACCCTAATTATTCTGTTAGAAACCCTAATGTACAATTATGGACCTAATTGCAAGGTTAACAATTTTAATTAAAAAAATATTAATCCTAATCATTGAGCTTGAATGTGATTAGTAAAGTTTAATGTAATTAAAAAAATACTAATTTTAAATTAGTAAGCTTAATTTTCCATTTTTAAACCCCTATTTTGGAAATTCTAAATTTGATTTTTTGAAAAACCTTAGGTTTTAACCCTAAGGGTTGGATTCAATGACCATATTGCCATTAAAATTAGAAATTAAATGACTAAAATGCCCTTTTGCATTCTTTATTTAGCTAACTTGTATATTTTGTCCTAGTAGTGGTTGGTGACCAACCCTAAACCCTAGCCATGTGACTTATATTAGCAAATCAGCAGCTATATTATACAAATTTATTGAACCAAGATTAAAAGTTAAAAAGAGAGAAAAGTAACTCACTTTACTTTTCAAAGCCAACCAAGACCTTCTCTCTCTACAAATTTTGGAAATGTAGAGTGAGAGTGTGTAAAAGATAAGTTAAGATCATGTGTTAGCTCTCCAAAAACAAACATCAATGATCAGATTCTAGATCAAGGCTCAAAAACATATAAAAAACACTAAACTTAGAAATCATACAATCTGATGTTAGATTTTGTTGTTTGTTGTTTAATGTTGTGTAATAAGATGTTATTTAGTGATCTGGGTTGTTAGATCCCAGATCTATAACATCAAAGTGCTCGAAATTGAAGATTTCTTAAATTTGGAAAAATTTTATATCATCGTCTGACAAGCGAATGTTAGACTTCGTAGATCGGTGTTTGTTAATGGTTTTAGTGTTTTAAATGTTTGAATTTGTATTATGTTATGTGGTATTTTTTCTGCAACTTGAATGTGACAACCCGATATTTTCTATATAAATAAAACTGAAATTTTGCGTATAAATTTTATTATTATTATTATTATTATTATTATTATAAGGATGAGGATTTGCACAAGATAATTTATATATGTATTTATGTGGTAAATAAATAATATATTTATTACATAAATATTTGCAAATAAATTTATTTTTAGAATTATTGATTATTATCAATTAAAATTTTTATACTAATTAATTCCTTATGGGAAATTTTTATTAATTATTTTTTTTGGAAAATATAATCTTATATTATTTAAATAATATATGAAATGATTTTAGAATAATTATAATGATTATTTCATTATATGAATTTGTTCAGGATGTTAAATTAAATATTTTAACTTAATTAAGAATGTTGTTTATGCAAGATAAATCAGATATGGAATCCAAACCCTAATTTTGGGTTTTGATTAAGGAATGAAAATAATAATATTATATTGTTATTTTTCAGTATTATAGATATGTATGGTTAGGTGTATAATGTTAATGTGTGGAACAGTTTTATTATATTACGACCAAACTCTAATAATATTTTATAAACCTTATTTCTGGTTATGGAATGAGGAATGGTGATAATAATATAATATTAATTATATTTTGATTTTTCAGTGCTATAAATATGTGCCGTATGTACGTGTTGATGATGATTGGTCAATTATGGTGTTTAATTTCAAAACCCTAATGTTAATTGGTTAAACCCTAGTTTTCTGTGGGAAACCCTAATTTTGAAACTCAAGTGTGAGTTTAAGGATATTATATAACTGTGTTATGTGATATATGTTATGTGCTACTTCATGATATGCTAATTAGGAAACCCTAATTATAAATATTAAAACCCTAGTTTATATTATATTTTTTTGATATTAGAAAA
Organism: Panax japonicus; assembly: GCA_020205505.1. NCBI lineage: Eukaryota > Viridiplantae > Streptophyta > Magnoliopsida > Apiales > Araliaceae > Panax > Panax japonicus. The sequence continues at coordinate 47,185,030 of CM035114.1, forward strand.
CCCTAACTATGAATGAAAACCCTAATCCGGAAACCTAAACTGGAGGTTTGATCAGTCAAAAATAGTGTTACTATGATTAATATCAAGTATGATAGACTTTAATTACTAATTAAGGTGAATCTAATTAGTAAATTAAAACCCTAAAATCTAGAACCCTAATTGTATTTCTAGAAACCCTAAATATCAAAATTTTAAACTCTAATTGCTATAATTAGCAAAGTTAATTGTGAGTAAGGGTAATAAACCCTATTGTCCATGTATAAGATAATTACAAACTTATTTTAATTGACAAATTTATTTTTCAAAATTTTAGAAACGAAAAGTTGTTTAATTTTATTTATTTAATTTTTGTGCAAACCCTAAATTGGAAATCCAAGTTGCTTTATATTTGAGGATTAAAACCTAAGGGTCCCTAAATCCTAGATTGCTCAAAACCTAAACCCTAACAAACCCTAAACTCTAAGGCAATTTCTAGAAATTAAAAGAAAAGACCGAAATGCCCTTATTGCATATTAAACCTAACTTGTGAGAATGGCCAACACTTTAGTTGGTGACCTAACCTACCAACCCCATGTGACTTTGTATCCAGCAAATCAAGCTTAAAATTTTAGCCAAATCATTTCAAGTCACATATATATAGATCTAAGAGAGAGAAAATGTACAAAACTTGCCATTTATAAAACCAATGCTCAACAAAGTCTCTCACTCTCCTCACTCACGAATTTATGTAGTAGATCAGTCCCAAAACACAGCCCTACGATTACCCACAAACAAATCAGTAGCCAGAATCAAGAATTGGATCACAAAGGTATAAACCCTAGCTCAAAAATCTGTCCATAATCGGGTGTTAGATGTTATGATTTGTTGTTAGAATATGTTGTTTATGGTGTCTTATGATGATCTGGGTTGCTAGATGATAGATCCATAACATCTAGAAGCTCAGATTTGAAGATCTATGAAATCTGGAAATTTTGTTCTTGAGGTCTGACAGTCTAATGTCAGTCCATTTTAATCTTTGGTCGTTTATGATTTGTGTTGTTTTTAAGTTGTTATATGCAGTCTGTAATATTCTCTTTAATATTCAAAAAGAATCATGGTCATTTGTTGTACAGATTGGTAGATTTACACGGTCAAATACCGTTGACCGGCATTCACCGGAAGAATTCTGGGCAGCTATGAACTTGCCCAGAAAGTTCTGACAGCAAGTTCATGGGCCTAGATCTTTGTGTTGGTTGTTGTTTTGTTTGGTTTGTTGAAGCTAGATTGTAGTCTAGTATATTAACTATAGAATCATGCTTTTATATCGTTAAAACATTTCATATACTGGAATAGGTGGCTAGTCAAAGTAGCAGGGAAGCTCATGATCTCGGTTTTCTGGAAAACCCAGAAAACCCATGAACATGGATTCTGTCACTGGTTGACCGGCTTCTAACTGATTGATGTGTTGATGTTTTGTCTATTTTATGTAATGAATATGTAGCCCTTCATGAACAGTCTACACATTAAAGCTCTTAGGTCTCAAAAACAATTAATATGTAGCAAGTTGCTGGTGATCAATAGTGGTCAGTCGGTCTGTTCTTCAATTCTGGGAAACCCAGAAATGAAGAACAGCCTCTGACAGTAAGTTTGAACGATTAAATCTGTTTGGCGTTATGTGATTTGTCCATGTTGATTGTTGTATCTTATAGTCTTGTATTTGTACTACATAATCTGACCAAAACCGAGTCCAGAATCACAACATACACTGAGTTATTCACGGTCAAACATAGCCACTCTGTGTCTGACAAGATTTCTGGGTTTGGCTTGAAGAACACCTATAGCGACAGCAAGTGTCGCTATAGCCCTTTAGCGACGGTTTTAATTATAATTTCCGGAAATTAATAAAAAATTGATAAAAATGGTTTTTAATTATTAAAAATACATAATAAATTCTTAAAAATTATTTTAAAGTCTGAAAAATAGTTTTTAACTATTTTGGGTATATTTCGAAAATATTTAATATTTTTGGAATGTAAATGGTATTTATTTATTTAATTACAATATTAGATAAATTATTTAAAAATAGTTTTAATTCATGAAAAATCATGAAAAATTATATCATTGTGTTAGAAAATAATTTTGAGTTAATTTTTGATAACTTTTAATATTTTGTGATAATTTTAATTAATAAGTTAATATTAATGATAGTTAAGTTATTTATTAAAATGAATTAAATAAATGAATTAAAAATGATTTTATTACATTAAAAAATCATTTTTAAATAATAATAAGGTATTTAAGAATATTTTAAGTTATAAAATATAACTTTTAATATTTAATGGGTAATTTTATTAATTAATGAATATTAATGATATTAAAGTTATTTAATAATTATATTAAATAAATTAGTTTAAAAATGATTTTTATATTATAATAACTATTTTTAATGAAAATAAAGTGTTTAAAGATATTTTAGGTTATAAACTATAACTTTTAATTTCATTAATAATTTAATATTAATGATATATTAAAGATATTAAATTTATTTAATAATTATATTAAATAAATAGTTTCAAAATGGTTTTATTTATTTAAAAATCATTTAAAAGGGGATATAAATGAATTAAAAATATTTTAAGTTATAATTAAAGACTTTTAATATTTAGATAATAGTTCATTAATATTGAAATATTAATGGTAATTATTTAATGATGATTTTAAATATTTTAAAAATCATTTAAGGATAATATAAATGTTTTAATAATATTTTGAGTTATTATAAATAACTTTAATATTTTGGCAATGGTTTCATTAATAGTTTAATATTAATTAAATATTAATGATAATAGAATTGTTTAATATTTAAATCATTTAATAATGATTATGATATTTCAAAAATTATGATAAGTGGTAATAATAATTTTAAAATTATTATAAGGTCATGAAAAATAGTGCAACTATTATTTAATTAGTCTAAATGGATAGTGGACAACTGTTTAGAGTCTTAGACTCGATAATTATCCGATAAAGATGTCGGTAGACCGACATATTTCAGAAATTGATCTGGACTTAGATAATGTGATTAGTTAACTGTTTAATTGTGATTCAATGATTATTAAGGTTGTGTGACAATGTGATTAGGAATGTGTTGATGTTTGTTTGTGATGCCATGATTGTAGAACATGTGTGATAAGATGATTAGGTTATGTGCTGACTGCGAAATGCAGTACTATGTGTTATATTATATTGTTCTAATCGAACGAATGATTTGATTAATGATAGGTTGTGATAGAAAAGAGTAGAACTAAGTTGAGAATTGTAAGCAGCGCATCAGGCAAGTATCCTAACTTTTCATTTTCTTTATGCAATGGTCAGAAGTAAGAAGTTCAAAATTATTATTATTAATGTACAGATGGTTAAACCTATATTATATACACCCTTTGATTATCAACATGTTAGTATATGATAATTCGGATATATATTCTGTTCGTTAATTTCTAGAAATAATTATACAAGTGCCCCCACTTGGATAATCATTGTATTTAATCACATGTTGATACACCTTTGTTATACATATATGTTGAATTATAGATTATTGTTGGATAAAATAAAACTTTTTTTTTTCTGGAACCCTGACAAATATGAACATCCCGTTCATGGGAAAACTTTTATGCGCCCAAGGCGGATCAAGTAAATGATAACATCGTTCTTGTAATGTAGTATTGATCAATACAGGGCACAACGGGCTGATTACCCCCCGTGTCCGTAAGTTATGACGGTTTGCAGATGAAGTTCTGCTAAACCTTTTCGAAAATAAAAACAATGTTCATAAAATGTCACTTAAACCTTATTTATAGTAAGTACGTAGTTTCAAAAATTTGAAAGAGGATTGTTATGTTATTAATATCAGTTCAGAATATTTCACAACTATTGACTTGTTTCAGATGAATAATATAAAGAAAACATTTAAATTCTTTCAACTTATATATATATATATATATATATATAATACTTGCTGGGCACTCAAATGCTCATCCTTGCTTAATTTAAATGTTTTCAGATAAGTGTGAATAATCAGAAGGATCGGTCAAGAACAAGTGAAAAGGAAAGCAAACAGATTAGGTTTACGATGTCATATAGTAAAGGTTGCGTACTTGGGATTAAACTCTGATGAAGGTAAGATAAGTTTATAATTTATATTATTGTTATTATTATTATTAGTAATATTTCCGCTCATAGAAATGGTATCGTGAAGTACCGAGTTCGGGTTTCAAGTATCCGGGTTCGGGGATTTTACATCATGGTATCAGAGCTATAGGGTTAGAAACCTTAGGTGGGTTAGACCTTAGGATATAACCTTAGAATAGAGGGAAACGTTGAAAATACAAATAACTCATATAGAGTTAGTGGGATTGGTATGATTCAAAGATGAATCTCGGCGAGTTGTTAAGCCACAGAGTTTCCTAACTCTGATAATAAAGTTAAACAATAATGGTGAGTAGATCGAGTCTAAAAGACGGGAAGTGCAGGGAAAGGAGGTTGTAAAACAAAACAATTAAGACATAGAATTAAATCATAATATATACGATGAGATCACCCCGTGATCTGATAAAATTATGACAGCCAGAAAGAATCAATCTTATGATTGGAAAGTTTAAAGCAAGATTGTTGTGTGAATGGTACAGATTCAAGAAAAGGTTATGAATACGGATTAAATGAAATTCGAATGGAAAAAGGGGGTTAGAATTAGATGGGGATTTCAATGATGACTCATGTCGGCAACTGAGTTGTATGATTCCTTGTATGGGGGGGAATTGTACTTGGTGTAAAAACTACTTAGTATCTGACACTGATAATCATTGAAATGTTTGTGTCGCGCTATTTGCTATATACATGTTAAAAGGGTGATTCCTTTCTCATGTGTATAAAAAATAGATAGGTCATAGGTAGAGAACATAGGGTTAAGTGCGAGTTCTTAAAACTCATACTTACGTGACATTCTTGATTCATAGGTATATGAAATATTTATGAATCCCTCAGCGAATGGACGCCAAAGGTCTGACTAGGGAAAATTCGTAAACTCATATAACTATGACAAGTTTATGGACTCATATGTGTGGTTTGGCGAACTGAGTATAGTTAATCTTTAGTGAAGGCAAAAGAAATAGGTAGTATTGGTATTAGCTGAATATGTATGTTTCTGTGTGGTATATGTGATAAGTATGTGTGTGTAATGATATATTTTTAACTTTTGTGTTGGACAAAGTTGTAAATCCCAACTTTTGAGTCACGAAGGGATAGCGAATGTTTAAAGCACAATGTGATATGTAATGTCAAATGTTATGAATATGAGTCTATGTTGGATTAATGAAATAAGTTGGTATAAAGATAGTAATTATGTATCTAAGCATTGGTTAATGCAGTTTTCAGAAGCTAATATTTTGAATACATGATTATTTGAGTAGAAAATTTTGTGTGATATGTTAAGCGGTTACGATAAGGCTTAGTATGTAAGAATAATTTATGAAAATATCGTCAAGACGAAAACGAAACCAAAGGATAGAAGAATCTGTCCACAAAGCTGGAGGACAACCAGACTTGATACAGAAACTTTCGAATATGGACGATCAAGTTGCGCAGAACGGAATACCAGTCGCCAAAGATCAACCAGATAATCGAATGTCGAATGTTAAAGACTTCAAGGCTGTCCTATCGCCAGAATTCAAAGGTACAAAATGACCCTGTAGAAGCCCAAACTTGGGTAAGGAAATTAAAAAGGTGTTCGTAATAGTTAGGGTAGCTGAGGGGCAAAAGGCCATTTTTGCCACCTGCATGATGAAGAGTGAGATAAAATTTTTGGTGGAAAGCAAATTAGGCGAGGGCAGGAGCAGGTGTGGTAATATGAGATAGGTTTAAGACTTTATTTTTCGAAAATTATTTTTTTCAGCTAGTATGTAGGCTAGAATGGAGGTGAAATTTCTAGAATTGAAGCCAGGGGATATGTAAGTAGCGGAATATATCAGTAAAATTTAATGAGTGGACTAGATTGGCTTCACATCAAGTTGATACGGAGGCTAAAAAGGCACGAGGGTTTGAGCTGGGCTTCGAACCCTATCTCTATAACAAGGTAAGAAAGAACAAGGGTAAAGTTGAGGGAACTGGTAAGGTAGAAATTAATAGTGAAAATAAAGGAGGAAACAAGCAATGGGAATAGGAGTGAAAAGAGGAAGGTGAACAGCTTTGAAAGTGTACAGGTGAAGCAAGAAGGTGTGAAAAAGAAGCAGGTGGTGCAATGTGAGAACTGTGGAAAGAACCACTCTGGAAAATGTTTAAAAAGGGAAGTTAGTATGTTATAAGTGTGGGCAGAAGGGACATGTCACTTCCGACTGTCTCAATCCAAGAATGTATAGTAGGTGTTTCAAGTGTGGATCAGTGGGGCATAAGGTGGGAGACTGTTCAAGAAGGAGAATGGAGGTAAGGAATGTGAATACGGGGAAAAGGCAGCAGGACATTGGCAACAACGGGACCAACATCAACGAACGAACCAACAGAACCAACTGCAAGCGTCTTCAACATGACTGTTTAAGATATCGCGGCAGTCGGGGATGCAACTCTAGGTATTACTCGAACAAATATTATTTTCTTAAATATTAATTTCTTATATATAGTAAATTTATTTTTATAAATTATTTTGAAGGAGGAATTTGAGTTCTTTTAGAAATCAAATTTCCGTTTAATCAGAAAGACAAGCTTTATGTGAATAGTTAAAGATCGATTCGGTCAATCATGATCGAGATCTACTTGCAATGATTGTGAATGTTATGTACCCTAGTATGTATAGGTTTTAAAGTGGTGATTCCAGGGACGGAATCCTTATAAGGGAGGGTGAATGTGACAACCCGATATTTTCTATATAAATAAAACTAAAATTTTGCGTATAATTTTTTTTTTATTATTATTATAAGAATGAGGATTTGCACAAGATAATTTGTATATGTATTTATGTGTTAAATAAAAAATATATTTATTACATAAATATTTGCAAATAAATTTATTTTTAGAATTATTGATTATTATCAATTATAATTTTTATACTAATTAATTCCTTATGGGAAATTTTTATTAATTAATTTTTTTGGAAAATATAATCTTATATTATTTAAATAATATATGAAATGATTTTAGAATAATTATAATGATTATTTCATTATATGAATTTGTTCAGGATGTTAAATTAAATATTTTAACTTAATTAAGAATGTTATTTATGCAAGATAAATCAGCTATGGAATCCAAACCCTAATTTCGGGTTTTGATTAAGGAATGAAAATAATAATATTATATTGTTATTTATCAATATTATAGATATGTATGGTTAGGTGTATAATGTTAATGTGTGGAACAATTTTATTATATTACGACCAAACCCTAATAATATTTTATAAACCTTATTTCTGGTTATGGAATGAGGAATGGTGATAATAATATAATATTAATTATATTTTGATTTTTCAGTGCTATAAATATGTGTCGTATGTACGTGTTGATGATGATTGGTCAATTATGGTGTTTAATTTCAAAACCCTAATGTTAATTGGTTAAACCCTAGTTTTCTGTGGAAAACCCTAATTTTGAAACTCAAGTGTGCGTTTAAGGATATTATATAACTGTGTTATGTGATATATGTTATGTGCTACTTCATGATATGCTAATTAGGAAACCCTAATTATAAATATTAAAACCCTAGTTTATATTATATTTTTTAGATATTAGAAAACCCTAACTATGAATGAAACCCCTAATCCGGAAACCTAAACTGGAGGTTTGATCAGTCAGAAATAGTGTTACTATGATTAATATCAAGTATGATAGACTTTAATTACTAATTAAGGTGAATCTAATTAGTAAATTAAAACCCTAAAATCTAGAACCCTAATTGTATTTCTAGAAACCCTAATTATCAAAATTTAAAACTCTAATTGCTATAATTAGCAAAGTTAATTGTGAATAAGGGTAATAAACCCTAATGTCCATGTATAAGATAATTACAAACTTATTTTAATTGACAAATTTATTTTTCAAAATTTTAGAAACGAAAAGTTGTTTAATTTTATTTATTAAATTTTTGTGCAACACCTAAATTGGAAATCCAAGTTGCTTTATATTTGAGGATTAAAACCTAAGGGTCCCTAAATCCTAGATTGCTCAAAACCTAAACCCTAACAAACCCTAAACTCTAAGGCAATTTCTAGAAATTAAAGGAAGCTCAGATTTGAAGATCTATGAAATCTGGAAATTTTGTTCTTGAGGTCTGACAGTCTAATGTCAGTCCATTTTAATCTTTGGTCGTTTATGATTTGTGTTGTTTTTAAGTTGTTGTATGTAGTCTGTAATGTTCTCTTTAAGATTCAAAAAGAATCGTGGTCATTTGTTGTACAGATTGGTAGATTTACACGGTCAAATACCGTTGACCGGCATTGACCGGAAGAATTCTGGGCAGCTATGAACTTGCCCAGAAAGTTCTGACAGCAAGTTCATGGGCCTAGCTAGATCTTTGTGTTGGTTGTTGTTTTGTTTGGTTTGTTGAAGCTAGATTGTAGTCTAGTATATTAACTATAGAATCATGCTTTTATATCGTTAAAACATTTCATATACTGGAATAGGTGGCTAGTCAAAGTAGCAGGGAAGCTCATGATCTCGGTTTTCTGGAAAACCCAGAAAACCCATGAACATGGATTCTGTCAGTGGTTGACCGGCTTGTAACTGATTGATGTGTTGATGTTTTGTCTATTTTATGTAATGAATATGTAGCCCTACATGTTATCTACACATTAAAGCTCTTAGGTCTCAAAAACAATTAATATGTAGCAAGTTGCTGGTGATCAATAGTGGTCAGTCGGTCTGTTCTTCAATTCTGGGAAACCCAGAAATGAAGAACAGCCTCGGACAGTAAGTTTGAACGATTAAATCTGTTTGGCGTTATGTGATTTGTCCATGTTGATTGTTGTATCTTATAGTCTTGTATTTATACCACATAATCTGACCAAAACCGAGTCCAGAATCACAACATACACTGAGTTATTCACGGTCAAACATAGCCACTCGGTGTCTGACAAGATTTCTGGGTTTGGCTTGAAGAACACCTATAGCGACAGCAAGTGTCGCTATAGCCCTTTAGCGACGGTTTTAATTATAATTTCCGGAAATTAATAAAAAATTGATAAAAATGGTTTTTAATTATTAAAAATACATAATAAATTCTTAAAAATTATTTTAAAGTCTGAAAAATAGTTTTTAACTATTTTGGGTTTATTTCGAAAATATTTAATATTTTTGGAATGTAAATGGTATTTATTTATTTAATTACAATATTAGATAAATTATTTAAAAATAGTTTTAATTCATGAAAAATCATGAAAAATTATATTATTGTGTTAGAAAATAATTTTGAGTTAATTTTTGATAACTTTTAATATTTTGTGATAATTTTAATTAATAAGTTAATATTAATAATAGTTAAGTTATTTATTAAAATGAATTAAATAAATGAATTAAAAATGATTTTATTACATTAAAAATCATTTTTAAATAATAATTAGGTATTTAAGAATATTTTAAGTTATAAAATATAACTTTTAATATTTAATGGCTAATTTCATTAATTAATGAATATTAATGATATTAAAGTTATTTAATAATTATATTAAATAAATTAGTTTAAAAATGATTTTTATATTATAATAACCATTTTAAATGAAAATAAAGTGTTTAGAGATATTTTAAGTTATAAACTATAACTTTTAATTTCATTAATAATTTAATATTAATGATATTAAATTTATTTAATAATTATATTAAATAAATAGTTTCAAAATGGTTTTATTTATTTAAAAATCATTTAAAAAGGGATATAAATGAATTAAAAATATTTTAAGATATAATTAAAGACTTTTAATATTTAGATAATAGTTCATTAATATTGAAATATTAATAGTAATTATTTAATGATGATTTTAAATGTTTTAAAAATCATTTAAGGATAATATAAATGTTTTAATAATATTTTGAGTTATTATAAATAACTTTAATATTTTGGCAATGGTTTCATTAATAGTTTAATATTAATTAAATATTAATGATAATAGAATTGTTTGATATTTAAATCATTTAATAATGATTCTGATATTTCAAAAATTATGATAAGTGGTAATAATAATTTTAAAATTATTATAAGGTCATGAAAAATAGTGCAACTATTATTTAATTAGTCTAAATGGATAGTGGACAACTGTTTAGAGTCTTAGACTCGATAATTACCCGATAAAGATGTCGGTAGACCGACATATTTCAGAAATTGATCTGGACTTAGGTAATGTGATTAGTTAACTGTTTAATTGTGATTCAATGGTTATTAAGGTTGTGTGACAATGTGATTAGGAATGTGTTGATGTTTGTTTGTGATGCCATGATTGTAGAACATGTGTGATGAGATGATTAGGTTATGTGCTGACTGCGAAATGCAGTACTATGTGTTATATTATATTGTTCTAATCGAACGAATGATTTGATTAATGATAGGTTGTGATAGAAAAGAGTAGAACTAAGTTGAGAATTGTAAGCAGCGCATCAGGCAAGTATCCTAACTTTTCATTTTCTTTATGCAATGGTCAGAAGTAAGAAGTTCAAAATTATTATTATTAATGTACAGATGGTTAAACCTATATTATATACACCCTTTGATTATCAACATGTTAGTATATGATAATTCGGATATATATTCTGTTCGTTAATTTCTAGAAATAATTATACAAGTGCCCCCACTTGGATAATCATTGTATTTAATCACATGTTGATACACCTTTGTTATACATATATGTTGAATTATAGATTATTGTTGGATAAAATAAAACTTTTTTTTTTCTGGAACCCTGACAAATATGAACATCCCGTTCATGGGAAAACTTTTATGCGCCCAAGGCGGATCAAGTAAATGATAACATCGTTCTTGTAATGTAGTATTGATCAATACAGGGCACAACGGGCTGATTACCCCCCGTGTCCGTAAGTTATGACGGTTTGCAGATGAAGTTCTGCTAAACCTTTTCGAAAATAAAAACAATGTTCATAAAATGTCACTTAAACCTTATTTATAGTAAGTACGTAGTTTCAAAAATTTGAAAGAGGATTGTTATGTTATTAATATCAGTTCAGAATATTTCACAACTATTGACTTGTTTCAGATGAATAATATAAAGAAAACATTTAAATTCTTTCAACTTATATATATATATATATATATATATAATACTTGCTGGGCACTCAAATGCTCATCCTTGCTTAATTTAAATGTTTTCAGATAAGTGTGAATAATCAGAAGGATCGGTCAAGAACAAGTGAAAAGGAAAGCAAACAGATTAGGTTTACGATGTCATATAGTAAAGGTTGCGTACTTGGGATTAAACTCTGATGAAGGTAAGATAAGTTTATAATTTATATTATTGTTATTATTATTAGTAATATTTCCGCTCATAGAAATGGTATCGTGAAGTACCGAGTTCGGGTTTCAAGTATTCGGGTTCGGAGATTTTACATTGAATCAGGGTTGGATCATGTCTAGATTGCATGTTATAAGAAGTTAAACTGCGTTGACCGATCACGAAAACGGTTTTCTGGGCAACCCAAAAACCCAGATCTTGTCTGATAGCATTTTTGCATGCCTTGATCTTGCTTGTGTTTTAGGTTTTAGGTAATGTTGTTGGTTTGATGTTATAGATTGGTATATTAACTACACATGTATGCTATTATAACGCCTAAAATAACAACAGAATAAAAAATAATCAAGGTCAAAATAGGGTTGACCAAACTGTCGAAGAACAAATCTGGGCAACCCAGGATCTTCAAGAACATTTTTTCTGGCCTACTTTGACCAGACCAGATCTTACGTTGATGATGTTGTTAAGTTGATATTATGTTTTATAATTGTTCCTTGACATATAGTCTACATGATTAAACCTTGTAATCACATTAAGCAAGCTTAGGATTCAAGTTATTAAGATCATAAGTGGCCAACTTGGACTGTTCTTCATTTATGGAAAAACCAGAAATGAAGAACAGCTTCTGACATGTTTTCTTAAGCTTTGATCTCTCTGTTGTGTTAGAATTTGGTCATGTAATTTGTTTAGGGTTGTAGTACTACATCAGTACTACAACATTAACATGATAAGTTGCCTAAAAACCGTATAATTATGAATTTAAGGCTGGTCAAACCACCCACCCTGTTAACTGTTATGAGTTTCTGGGTTTGATGAAGAACAGCTCAAGAACACCTATTGCGACAGTTTTGTCGCTATAAGGCCTATTAGCGATAAATTAATTATAAAATTATTATTTTTATTAAATAATTGGTATTAAATAGTTTTTAATTGTTCAAAATTCATATTAAATTACTAAAAATTATTTTAAAGACTAAAAATGGGTTTTTAATTATTTTGAATATATTTCATTAATATTTAATATTTTTGGAATATTTATGGTAATTAATTAATTTAATTATAATATTAAATAAATTATTTAAAAATGATTTTAATACTTGAAAATCATAAAAAATTATATTATGGAGTTAGAAAATATTTGAATTTATTTTCAATAACTTTTGATATTATGTGATGAATTTCACTAATTAATTATTTAATAACAATAGTAAATAATTTATTTAATAAATATATTAAATAAATTATGGAAAAATAGAACTAATGATTTAAAAATCTTATAAAAATGGTTTAAGTGTTATAAAAACATTTTAAGTTATAAAATATAACTTTTGATATTTTGTCATGAAAATATTAATATTTTAATATTAATTGCAATTATCGGATAATGAATTTACCTGTTTAAAAATCATATAAATATGATTTTAAAGTATTAAAAATACTTTGTGATATTATCAATATATTATAATATTATGACATGTATTTCATTAATATTTGATAATAAATTAATATTAATGATAATAGAATATTATGGTATTTATATTATATAAATATGATATTAATGATTGAAAAATCATGATAAATGGTAATAATTATTTTTTACGAGTCTTTGAAAGGTAATTTTGATTGATAATATAATTATCTAAGATAATTTTTAAGTGTTTAGATAGAGTTTAATTGAACTTAAACTCGTTAATTGTCCGACTAGACCGTCGGGATGTTAGAATTTTGTCGGATTCAACTCAAACTGAAATAGTTTGACTTGATACTAGGTCTTATGTGTTGTATAGACTGATATAATTATGTGTTAATTTGTTTAGGTTATTTTAAATATTGTGATGATATTATTCTAATATTGGAGATCTATAATACTCATATTAGGTCTTCAGATAAAAGCAATATAAACTGTGTAGCAGTAGTCGGTGATATAAGCAAGTTCCTAACCTTGAACTTCTAATTATTGTGCAAGTTTTCTTGACTCGACCTCGAGTTGTTTCATTCAAATATACTTGTGGTTAATCATTGTTGGTTTCCATGTCTAAGAATTGTTGAATCGTGTGCATATTGCATGTATTCATCAGGTATGAAAGGCTGATTACCTTCATTACCATTCAATCCAGATATAATTCCTATGTTCATGTTCAATGTTCATTCAGCTATGAAAGTTTGTTCATGCTATTTCTCAATTATATTATAGAATTATAGCTAACCAATTGTTCAATTCTTTCCATCATGATATATCCTTGAATAAACTTATACTTGTTGGGCAAACTTATGTTCACCCTTGCTATATCATAATAAACATTGCAGATAAGGCGAATACATTCGGATAGAGGAAAGGATAAAGCCAAGTTTTTCTTGGGACTATGTGTGTAGCTAAATTGTAATAGTATTGTATGATAATAATGTTATATGTTAGACATGTTATGGAATCCAAACCCTAATTTCGGGTTTTGATTAAGGAATACTCTGTACATCTTGCATTTATAAGTCAGGTATGAAAGGCTGATCACCTTCATTACCAGTTGGTTCAGAAATGTTGTTCATGTATAAAACTTGTTCAGTCAAACGTTTGTTCGTGCTTGTTCTCAATTATATTGATGAATTTTAGCAAGCTCATTATTCATACTCTTCAATCATGATATATTGTTGTATTTAAACTTGCTGGGCAACTTTTATGCTCACCCTTGCTATATCATGATAAAATATTGCAGATAAGGCGAATGCGTTCGGATACAAGAAAAAGTTAAGGCCAAGTTCAGCTTGGGTTAAAACGTGCGGCTATCTTATAATAGTTTATTTTGATAAATTTTATTGTGTAATAGATATTTTATGAATTGTGTCTAAGTTAAGGTTACTCGACCTTGGGGAATAGTGTGTAATGTAATGTATAAACAATTTATGTTTATATCTTCCGCAATTAGTGAAAGAATTAGTGTACCGAGTCCGCGGCGATTCGGGACCCAGATTCGGGGCTGCTACACGAACCATAATACTTAAAAAAAATTAATTTATAATATTACATACTATGAGTCCGGATCATGGGCTTACCCTGATCCTTGTATACTTTGCTCACCTATATAATGCCCCCTTATTTTTTTCTCTCTCTTCATTTCAACTTATCAGACAAAACATAACACTCCCTGCCTCACCATCGCTCCTTGAAAAAAAACCCCTCCCGCGTCCATCTCTCTCTCTCGTCGCGACCTAGCTCTCCGATTTCGCGTCTCTCCCACTGCTCCTTAACCATCTCAGCACCACCATCGCTCCCTGCAAACGACAATCATGTATGAATCTAGGGTTTATATTTTTTCCAATTTTGCTCATCTCTAAAAATCTCAGCCCTAACACAAACAAAACAGACCAAATAGAGATTTGGACTGGGTTAATTTTGTATTAACAACAATTATGGAGTACATCTTCGTTTAATTTTTGATTATGGTTTTAATTTCTTTTTTAATGGCATGTGTAATTTAATACTCCATTTGTGGCAAACCTGGGGCTTTTAATATCTTGATTGGTATGTGGTTTCAAGTCAGTGTTCAGAAAACTTATAGTTATTTTGTTCATCTCTAAAAATCTCAGCCATAACACAAAAGATTTGGACTGGGTTAATTTTGTATTAACAACAATTATGGAGTGCATCTTGGTTTAATTTTTGATTGTGGTTTCAATTTCTTTTTTTAATGGTATATGTTTGGGAGCATTTTACCGACCTGCAAGTGGGCCGAAGGCCTGATGCTAGAAGGGGATGATAAGTCCATTGGGCCGAGACCCTCAAGGGCGTTGAAGGGGTTCGGACATCTGAGTCCTCTGGACCGGAGTCTTATTCAAGATATGGTATTCAGGTTCGAGTATCCGAGTCCTTTCGGTCCGAACCCTATTCTAGAAGGCGGTGTTCGGGGTTGGGCATTCGAGTCTTCTGGGCCGAAGCCCGAACTTTGTAGCGAGCTCGGTTGGATTGGGCCTATACAGTGGGCTAACCTGCGTATAGAGTCTGAAGTCCCAGCCATATTTGAATAAGGTAACTCCAAAGGCAGTGATTGGATTGGATTCTACTTCCACCTTTTAAGGAGATTGTGTTGGACCCAAATTATGGTAACTTCCATAATTAAGGAGTCTTAATCCGACTCGGAGAAGGATTCTAAGGTGATGAGGCACTATAAATGCAAGGCCAATGTTACGATTATGAGGTAATACCTATTTTTGATCACTAAACACTTAGCCTCCATTGTTAAACCTTGTGAACGGCTTGTACTTATTCTCACACCGGAGCTATCCCCCGGTGGCACAAGTTGTCAAGCTTTTGTGTGATCTGTTATTGTGCAGGTTCTAGCGCGTGGATTCTGTGATTGGATGCGCCGGCAAAACTTGGCGTTAACATTGGATCTAGAAGGAGGGCCTTAGTGTTCTTACAATCTCAACCAATTTTTCTGGTGGAAGATCATGGCGAGTAGAGATACAGGTGCTTCCAAGCAGGAAAAGGTAAAGACCCACCAAACCACCCAGGTGAGGGGACTGTAAAGGATAGACTGGGTTCTAGAATCCAGGGAGATCAGGAGGAACCGTATACTTCCCTCCGGCGAAGAATCTTCCATGACAGTCAGCGTACCCCTAACCAGGCTAGTCGGGAAGATGAGAACCATTCTTGGGCACTTGAGGTACACGCAAAAAGCCAAGGCGAAGGCAGCCAAGATCAGAGGGAGTTTATTCTACAGAAGAAGATGCATCAGAACAAAGACGCAATGATGGCCCTGCGTCTTCAGCAAGATGAGCTCGAACAGCAGATGGCGCAGATGGCGCAGATGGCGAGGGAGCAGGAGGCCTCCTCAAGACGGCGCATGCATCAGAGCCGATCCTGATCACCTCAACGGGGAGAGGAGGAAAAGGAAAAGGGCAGACATAAAAGTCGCTCTCGAGACGGTCGAAGCAGAAGAAGGAGTCGTTCGGTAGAATAGAGATCAGATTATCAAGGCCGATTGGGACAGAGGAGGCGGGACGCATCTCCCAAAAATGGGAAGGACAGACACAGATCATCCCCTCGTAAAGAGGAGACCGGCCCCCTTGCTCAAAGGGTGGCTGAATTGGAGAAGTTGTTGTTGGCAAAGAATGGATGGGGACCTTAGCAGTGGGGTCGATTAATTCATGGAATGATCTTCAGGAGAAGTTTAATGCTCATTTCAGAAGCAACATGAGGAGGGGATCGGGACAAACACCTTTCCCAGTCTTTTGAGAAGTCTAAGGATCGGGACAAACATAACTCTCAACGGTCGGATAACCAAGGGAAGTCTGACAATTATGGCAAGAAAAGCTACAATGGGGGAGGTTCGGCTAGCGGACGACCACCTTTTCCAAATAGGAATGTCAACAAAGCCTACACTGCACTCAACACTGATCGGGCGAAGATATTGGAAGAGATGAGGAATAAACCTTTCTTTGAGCCATGCCCAACAATCTCGAAGCCTGAAAAGAGGGGTTGAGACAAATACTTCAAATACCATCAATGTCGGGGGTATACGATGGAGATGTTAAACGATTTGAAAGATTTGATAGAAAAGAATATCCAGAACGGACAACTGGTATAGTACGTTATTGGTCGAGAAGGTTCGGAAGCACCTCAAGAGGAGAACAGGGGACCAACTCAGGAAACATAGCCGCAACTGAACCCGCCACCCCGAGGCATCATCGACGTAATTTCAGGAGGCTCGGTAGGGCATGTAACCAGACGGAAGAGAAGTGGACACCCAGAAAGGACAGGGCCTACTCAGGAGTTTCCATCTTCTTCTCAGACGAAGATTACCCTACCGACCACATCGAACTATATGATGGGGCGTTGGTGATCACGGCATAGGTCGGGCCAGTGGATATGAAAAAGATATTGATCGATAACGGGTCCTCAGTCGACATACTGTACACGTACGCTTATCTGAGGATGGATTTAGAAGGAAAAAAGATGGAGTTAGGAGGAGAGGGACCATTGTATGGGTTCAGTGGGGACCCAGTACATGTTTCGGGCACCATTAAGTTGCCTGTTAGGTTTGGCACACCCCTCAGCAGGCAGAAGTTATGGTAAGGTTTTTTGTGGTGCAGGTGGATTTGGCCTATAATGCTATTCTGGGAAGGCCGACCCTAGCAGCCCTACAAGCAATAACATCCATACCACATTTCAAAATCAAATTCCCAACACCGAACGGGATTGGGGAGGTAAAAGGTGATCTTGATATTGGTCGAAGGTGTTATTGAAACACTCTGATTTCCTCAGGGGTCGAGGACAGCCAACAGAATCAGACAATATCCATTGAAATAGAGCCATTCACTGAGAGAAGTACCAAACCAATGGCCCTACCCATCGAGGAGACTGAAGATGTAGAGTTAATCCTCAAAAACACAGAAAAATTGATCAAGATTGGGGCAGGATTAACAGAACCACTGCGGATAGGATTGATAGACCTGTTTCGAGTATATGCCGATATCTTTTCTTGGGAGCCTAGCGATATGCCAGGGGTAAGTGAGTCAGTAACACTACATAGGCTGCATACAGGCCCGAAGAGAAAACCAGTGATACAGAAAAGAAGGATTTTTGCCTCGAAAAGGCAAAGGATCATAGATGAAGAGATCGCTAAACTACTAGAGGCAGGATTCATTTTTGAGATTGACTATCCCGAATGGCTGGCGAATGTGGTTCTGGTTCAGAAACAGAATGGAAAGTGTAGGTTATGCATCGATTACACCGATCTGAACAAGGCTTTCCCAAAGGATTTTTACCCTTTGCCTAACATAGATCAGTTGATTGATGCCACATCGGGGTACGGCTTGTTGAGCTTCATGGATGCTTTCTTGGGATACCACCAGATTTTGATGAATAAGGAAGATATCCCGAAGACAAGCTTTATCACACATCGGGCCATATATGCGTATAGGAAGATGACTTTCGGACTACTCAACGCTGGGGCAACTTACCAACGGATGATGAACTTTGTATTCGGAAAGCAGCTTGGCCGAAGTATGGAGGTATACGTGGAAGACATAATCATGAAAAGCATGTCAGACCGACATCATCTAGGGGACCTAGAAGACATCTTCAAAACAGTAAGAAGACACAACTTGAGATTGAATCCGACCAAGTGCACCTTCGGTTTGGGGTCAGAGAAGTTTTTGGGTTACCTAGTCAGTAAGAGGGGCATCGAGGCAAACCTGGAAAAAATTCAAGCGATCTTAGACATGAGATCTCCAAAAAATATAGAAAGATGTGCAGAGGTTGACGAGCCGGATAGCTGCCCTTCGGAGGTTTGTGTCAAGGTCGGCAGAAAGATATTTACCCTCTTTGACACTCTCAAGGGGCCGAAGAACGAGAAGAGTTTCTAGTGGACTTTAGAGTGCGAAGACGCGTTCTAGGAGATCAAGAAATATCTATCTTCAGCCCCACTACTGATGAAACCGATTCCTTTGGAACCTTTATACTTATACTTAGCTGCAAGCCCGATGATTGTAGGGGTGGCAATTGGTGAGGGACAAGGGAGGAAATTAGTTCCCGATATACTACGTCAGCCACGTCCTCCGGGACACTGAAATAAGATATTAGAACCTGGAAAAATTTGTGTACGCCATGATCATTGCAAGCAGAAAACTTCGGCATTATTTCCAGGGTCGGGTGATGGAGGTATATACGGATCAGCCGTTAAAGAAAGTACTGAACAAGCTAGAAGTGTTATGTCGGCTAGCAGTATGGGCGATGGAGTTAACGCAATTTGCTATAGAGTATCATCCCCAGACGACAATCAAGGGTCACGCGTTGGCAGACTTCATAGTGGAATGCTCTTTTATGGAATGAGATGTGAGTACGGTTACCGAAGCCTAATAGGGATGAACCTCGTGGACTTTATACATGGACGGGTCATCGACTTCGGACGTTAGTGGTGCAGGAGTCATTCTAACAAGTCCTGAAGGCTTCAAGGTCCAACAGGCGATTCAGTTTTAGTTCAAGGCCACAAACAACAAAGCAGAATATGAGGCCATACTAGTCGAACTTTAGTTGGCCCGAAGCTTAGAAGCGCAGAAGATAGTTATCTATAGTGACTCATAGTTGGTAGTTAAACAGTTATCAGGAGAGTATGAGGCTCAAGGGGAAAGAATGTCAAAGTATCTGTCCAAAGTGAAAGATAAGCTCATATACTTCACATCACACAGTTGTCAGGGAGTTGATCGGTCAGATAATATGGTAGTAGATGCCCTAGCCAGGTTGGCAACCACCGAAGAAAGCTCCTTCAATGGATCGGTATATCTGGAAGTCTTAGAACATCCAAGTGTACTGAAAACAGATGTGCTAGCTTTGGATCGGCTCGACTGCTGGCTCACACCATATATCGCATATCTGGCAGAGGGGGTTCTACCTTCAGATAGAATCCTAGCAAGAAAAATCAAGCACAAGAGTTTGAATTTTATCCTTATTGACGGAGACCTATACCGAAGGGCCTTTAGCTCCCTACTGTTCAAGTGCTTAACTCCATCTGAAGCAGAATATACACTTCGGGAAGTACATGAAGGGATTTATGGGGATCATATGGGGGCCAAGTCACTGACGCATAAGATTTTGAGGCAAAGATATTATTGGTCGAATATTTATATGGTGGTTAAAGAATTCGTCAGAAAGTGTCCCAAGTGTCAGTTGAATGGTACCATCCCACACCAGCCTCACGAAGAACTATACTCGGTCTTGTCCCCGATCCCCTTTGCTATATAGGGAATCAACATCTTGGGGCCACTAATGAAGGCCAAGGGGCAAGTCAGCTTCGTGATCGTTGTTATCAACTATATGACAAAGTGGGTCAAAACTAAGCCTCTACAAAAAATCACAGAGCAAGAATGCCTAAAGTTTTTCAAGGAAGGGGTTGTTTACTGCTTTGGCATCCTAGTGGCAGTAGTTTCTGATAATGGAAAATAGTTCATGAGGTCAAAGTTCGAATGTTTTCTGAAAGAGTTTGGAATTCAGCATCGCAAGTCCTCAGTCACTCATCCTCAATCGAATGGTCAAGTTGAAGTGACCAACCGAACCCTGCTCAATGGGATTAAAAGGCGTCTAGGCGAGCTAAAGGTTCGGTGGCCAGAAGTACTGCTATGTGTTTTGTGAGATTATCGGACTACACCGAGAACAACCATGGGAGATTTACCATTTAGATTGGCGTATGGAACTGATGCACTTATACCAGTAGAGATCGGATCTCCTACTCTTCGGGTCAGTTAGTACAAGGAGTTATACAATGATGAGGGCTTGAAAACAAATTTGGATCTTCTTAAAGAAGTTCGGGATTCATCTCTAATAAGGTTGGCAGATTATCAGTAGAGAACACCCCAACACTACAATCAGAAGGTGAAGTTGAGGAGGTTTGAAGTGGGTGATTTGGTCCTCCGGGAGTCGGAGGCATCAACCCCCCAGAATACCAGCAAATTGATGCCTAACTGGGAGGGACCTTATGAAGTGGTAGAGGTGCCGAACCCAGGTACATACTGGCTTCGAGCAATGGATGGTACGGAAGTAAAGAATACATGGCATGCTGGAAGACTTAGAAAATTTTACCAGTAATAGTTATGTTATTATTTTCTTTATCCATGTAACCGTTTCAATTTTAAATGAAATAAATAAAAGTTTTCTTCGGAGATGTTTAACTTCATCTATATTCATACGGTTTTCGATACCCGATCAGACAAACATCGGGCTTAAATCGGTCAAAAAGTCAAAGATGACATAACTCATCGATAAAAGTTCCGGGTATAACTGATCGAGAAAATAATAGACTTTTAATCAGATAAACTTCAGACACAATCCGATCAGGAGGTTCGGAAAGACATAACTGATCGAGATAAGTCACGAGTATAACTGATCACAAAAATTTATAAACAAAACTATTATACTTCATTCATATCTTCTAATTTTTATAAACCTCGATCGTATAAGATTCGGGCAAAGTAAAAATAAAGAAGGAAAATGAAAGTTACAAAATTACAAGTCCTAAAAGAAGCTACTATGAAGGAGGATCATTCCCAGCCTTGGACTCTTCGTCCGAAGAGTCAAGAACCGAGGCATCTAGCCCAGTGGCCATCAGCTTCGCCCTAGCCTTTTCCCGATAAGTCTCGTACCTTTCACCAAATTGGGCCATGACTTTTTCGTTCAAGGCATCAGACTCTTCATATTCGGCTATTATCCGCTGCTTGGCTTCGGCTTGATCTTCCTTCAGGGAGTTGTTTTCCTGAATTAGATATCTCATTTTCTCGTTCGCTTCGGAAAACTTCTCCATAAGGGCTTCGATATCCTACTCCCTCTCTTTGACTTCGGTGGCCAACTGCTCCTTCTCCTCGATCAGCTTCTTAGCATGGCCTTTGAGGCCGACGAACTCATGCTGAAGCAGAGAGTATTATTCCTTGATTTTTTCGGCCTTGTGTTCGGCATGGGTTGCCTTATTCTTAGTATCAGCATGGAGATCCCGTTCCTTCTTCAGGTTTTAGTTCAGGCCTTGACCCTCAGCTTCAAGCAGCTGCACATCTGATCTCAGCTGAACCACCTTTTTAGTGGTTCAGGCGAGAGGAGGGATGTCATGAGCAAGAATGTCTTTGGCCTACAACGAACACATACATCAGCTATCAAAATCAAATTATAAGTTTACAAGAACAAGTTAAACAACCTCAGAGTTAATTGGCACTGAGCACAGACATAGGGCAACAAATACTCTTGGGAAGAAAATCCCTTGAACCGTTCGTCATCACCCAAAAGTTTGTAATGATCGAACAGGTTGAACAGAAATACTTTCGAGGGGCTCTTCGGCAAACAGGTAGTCAGCGATCTGTGGGATGAACTCGGTTTGGAAGAAGCTGTGGAGGTGACGAGGTGGTCGGTTTCGATAACTTGTTGGTCAGGATGTTGTTCAGGGTCTTCGGTGAGTCAGGGTTCTAGAGGGACTTCTTCGGTCTCCTCTAAATACTCAATCACCGCGACCTGGGCAGGGGTTGGAGGAGTCGGCTTCGATCGAAGCAGAGAAGTGGCCTTAATAGAAACTTTAGCGGGAATCTTAGCGGAAGGTCTTTTAGTTTTCTTCAGTAAGGCCATCTTCTCGGCCCGACTCATTTGCAAGACATTTTTGGTGGTGGGCGCGGCGATAGAAGTTGGAGGAGTCGGACCCGAAGTAGAACCGATGGAGAGTTCTGCAATCGGGATGGCTTCTTCCTCGGCCATCTCATCATTGATGGGAAAAGGGATCGGCCCAATGGTGACAGGAAAAGGGGTTAGGGACTCAACAGCCCCTTCGGGCTTGAAAATTGTCACTGCACAGAAGAGAATGGGTTAAGACATAAAATATCAAAGGAGAAAGAAGGGAAGTTAAGGGGGGGATTGATCAGTCAGAAGGGAGATACTTACATCCATGTTTGTATACCTAGGCTTCACTGGACAGAACTGACAAACTCCACTCAGTTTTGTTCCATCTCTTGTAAAAAGCCTTGAAGGCATTGGCTCGGTACTTCGGGAACTTGGACACTTTAGCTATGGAGTCCTTAGGATGGGCCCAATGAGGGAGAAGTTGGAGATCGGTTCCCCTGATGAAGAACCACTTGTCGTGCCACCCCTTGTTACTCGATGGGGTTTTGATGAGGACGGGTCGGTTGGCCCATTTGTTCAGTTGTCGGAGGTCGGGTTCTTTCGACCCAGTGATGGTGAATAAGCCGAAAAAGAAGTCGAGACCAGGAGTGATCCCGATCTCTTGACATAATGCGATAAAAGAAACTAAATGGATGTATGAGTTCGGCACAAGCTGTGTGAACCCGATTCCAACAAAACAGAGGAATGATGAGATGAATTCATGAAGAGGGAATCGAACCCCATACTTCAAAATATACAGGGGAACGAATACCCATTCGCCCTCAGGCCTCCAGAACATTTTCTCATCGGGTTTTAGTACCCGAAGCTTTTATTCTTTGGGGATATTGAAAAGGGTTCGGATGTCGGAGATTTGAGAGGGTGTGATGGTGGAGGGGGTGTGGAGATGAGAAAACTCCTCTTTAGAGTAATAGACATTTTGGATTCTAGCCTCAGTACTTATTGGAGTAGGAAAAATCGAGGATGTAGTGGCATTAGTAGGAGCCACCGACAAATCAACTGGAACTAGATCGCCGGTGGTGACTGAGGGGGGAGTTGGTTCAGTGGCAGGGGGAGGAATGCTAGAATCAGCCATTTGGTGCGAGATCGAAGGGAATGAGACATAAATGTGAGGTTTTGAGAAAAAAGGAACAAAAATGAAGTTCAAAAAACACGCAAAGTAGATAAAATCAGTGAAGTTTGGGGAAAGAACAAGCTCGTCGAAAATCGCCCTTGCTAGAAAAGTTTAATAAAGAGTTTGAAATGAAGAAGTCTGGGAAAAATGACAATAATGGGGGAAAGGGGGTTTTTATAGGCCCGTAGGCACAAAACCTAAGGGCGACTATTAAATGCATTAAATAGGCCCAAGCGTGGAAAGGCGTGTAATGTTTCAAGAAATAAGGATAGGCCGTTTGGAATCCCCAGGCAACTCATCATTAGTTGTCGTGACTCTTCGAATTCCTGACCTTTCAAGTCTCTAATTATAAATATATTATAACAAGAGACTGGGATGTAATGTTCGGGAGCATTTTACCGACCTACAAGTGGGCCAAAGGCCCGATGCTAGAAGGGGATGATAAGTCCATTGGGCCGAGGCCCTCAAGGGCGTTGAAGGGGTTTGGACATCCGAGTCCTCTAGACCGGAGTCTTACTTGAGATATGGTGTTCGGGTTCGAGTATCCGAGTCCTTTGGGTCAGAACCCTATTCTGGAAGGAGGTGTTCGGGGTTGGGCCTTCGAGTCTTCTGGGCCGAAGCCCGAACTATGCAGCGAGCTCGGATGGATTGGGCCTGTACAGTGGGCCGACCTGCGTACAGAGTCTGAAGTCCAAGCCATATTTGAATAAGTTAACTCCAAAGGTAGTGTTTGGATTGCATTCTACTTCTAAATTTTAAGGAGATTGTGTTGGACCCAAATTATGGTAACTTCCATAATTAAAGAGTCCTAATCCGACTCGGAGAAGGATTCTAAGGTGATGAGGCACTATAAATACAAGGCCAAGGTTACGATTATGAGGTAATACCTATTTTTGAGCACTAAACACTTAGCCTCCATTGTTAAACCTTGTGAACGGCCTATACTTATTCTCACACCGGAGCTATCTCCCGGCGGCACAAGCCGTCAAGCTTCTGTGTGATACATTATTGTGCAGGTTCTAGTGCGTAGATTCTGTGATTGGACGCGCCGGCGAAACTTGGCATTAACAGTATATGTAATTTAATACTCCATTTGTGGCAAACCTGGGGCTTTTAATATCTTGATTGGTATGTGGTTTCAATTCAGTGTTCAGAAAATTTATAGTTATTTTTACTGGAAATATTTCATTTGAGTGCAGATATATGAATATTCACAGCAAAAAATGAATTTGGGTGGTGCAGATATATAAATATCCATATTATCCACAACTTTAGGATTTAATCCCTTTAATTCGGTCATCTGGTGCTTGTTGGGTAGCAATACTGTAGCTATAAATCAGAGATGAGATATGATGGGATATTATGGGACTAAAGTGTGGTGGAACTTTACAAATACTATTTGATATTTGATAGTAGAATAACTATATCTATCTATCTATATTTATATGAACTGTTATTTTGATAACATTATTGGTAAACAATTTTCTATATAAATGCATAAAAATTGTTGAAAAAATTTAGATTACTAGTCAAAAATTGTTGAAAAAAGACATAAGAATAAAGATAATTTGGATTTGTTCATTGTGGTCACTTTTGCCTTAAAAAAGTATAATCAACTCATCTGGATTCTAAAAGATTGAAAATACAGCTTTTCTGTTTGATGAAATGTCTATGAAGGATGTGGGTTCTTGGACTGCACTTGTAATCCACACTGCCAACATAACACTTTCGTATATAATAATTTTAGAGCTAGTTGACAAAATGTCTGGTACAGTAAAGAGTATTCTAAGTTGATTTTCTGTCGGTCACGCCCATTTTTACATGTAATTATGTACATAGTGTAACTAGGACAACAAACATTAACCCAGCCATCCCAACAGCAGCAGCAACATGGCAAGAGATAACCCAGTCAACTTTAAACAATAAAGTATTGTAATTTCCTCTTCAAACAAACGCTTAGCAATTACCTGCAAAGAATATAGAGGCATTGTAACTCAGAAAAGAGAAAAAATGAACAATAAAGTACAACGAAAATTTGATGAAATACAAATTACTTTCCTTATTTCACAAAAATATTTAAAAAATAAAATAAAGAAAAACCATAAAAATTATAAGATTAGGAGAAGAATCGTTAACAGGTTGTCAGGTGATACCATTATGTCTTCTCTTCTGCTTGTATAAGATGCTAAATTTAACATGTAGTTATCTTGCTATGCATAAAACATGAATATCTTTTAGCAGATTACTTGACAGAAAATAGGAGATGTTTCACCAAACATAAGAAGCCTGCTAAAGAAAAAATTATATGGATTACTTTACTAATTTACTTTGTAATAAAATAATGAAACTGTCAGGACCCTTGGGATGGTTTTGGGAACAGAACCATAGATGTTCACTGCAAATGAGAACATGGTTCAATGAGAACATGGTTCACTGTAATCTCATGGATGTGGAAGAAGATTTAGTTGCTAGCCAGCTTTAAAAGTACAAAAATCTCAGAAAAGAATGCCAAGTACAGAAATAGATATTGATTTGCTTCTTTTTCAGTTTCAATAACAGAAAACTGTTAAAGTGTCGCTCATAATCCCATATAAACAATTCACTGAAAACTGTAATTCTTATGATTTGACATTAATGATGATTCAATGCAAATTTATAGAATTGAGCAAATCTAACAATATCATTACCTAGTTCATGCAACAATTCACTCATATCCAAAGACGAGATAATTCCTAAATAGTAAATACTATTGAACAAGAAGCATAATACTACATTATTGTAATTTTGAAACTCATGGTGTGAGTTAACTATTCCCATCTCTTCTAAATAAACTACAAATTTATACTATTCCTAATATGTTGTCTTTCATTCTTCCATCATTCATTCCCCTTCAGTTAACATCACAAATTTTAATTTAGCTAGTAGGTGACCGAAGTTTTGCACAACATCTTTTATTGAGGATTTCAAACTATGTGAATATGACTTTATCATAGCTTAGTTCTCTACTCAGCCAGCTAAGCTTTAAGCTGAGCATGTTTTCCTGCTTCTACTCTTTTATTTATTATTGCCTAGATTGCTTTAAGCTGTTGGCATTAAACATCTCGTGAACTTTATACTAGAAATTTCTCTGCATTCAGGTTGCATTTATATAACTTGGTTGAGTGCAAAGTTCAAGGAGATGGTAACTATCAGGTCAGTTTCACTCTCACCCTTTTTGTTTAGTAAAAATTGAGCTATGCTATATAGAATGTGATAGCTATGTTGTTGTGTCTAAGACGTTCAGAAGTGTATTTAACCAGTGTGTGATTGTGAATCCTTCTAACTTGCTCAAACCAATCCCCAAAAACATCCACAGATGCTGATAAGTACATATCACCATATACCCGATCATTATCTGTAGTAACAATATTGGCTTCTTCATCACTTTCTTGCTTTCCTTTATTACCACCATCAGTTTCCTTGAAATTAATTTTCATGTGACTTGGCTTGCCACAATTCAAGCAATTCCCTTTAATTTTCCAATCAGTCTTCTCTGGTAATGTGTCATACACTCAAATAGATGAAAAATATAATATTTAGATTTTTAAAAGAAGTTCTGAAATTTGTAACCGTTGAATATTTAAATTTTTAATTTTCATGTGACTTGGCTTGCTTGTGTTGCATGTTGCTGTTGCTCGTTTCTGTTGAGTGTTGGCTGTTACACAACTTGCACTGCTGGCCTGCTAGGTGCTAGCTGCTGGATGCTAGCTGCTGAAAAGCTTACAATTTGTTGCTCATGTTCATGTTGCTGCTAGTTGCTGACTTGCTGTTGCATGTTGGATGTTGCTAGATTATAATTATACTTTGTTAAGTCATAAACTTTGTTAAGGACATTTAATTTGTTGTTGCACTGCTGCAAAAATTATATTTTATATATTATATTATATTTAATTTCTATGATTGCAATGAGATACATTATATTATATACATCTGCTGCAAAAATTAGTTTGGATCACATTTTTTTATTTCACTAAGTTCTATCTTTTAGTTATATTTCAGTTGGGTCCAAGTAGTATTATTGTTTTTAGGTGCAGTAGTTGTTCCATGAATATATATTTATAATTCATATTGATTAGGTTACACTTATGGCAGGGGTTCATGCTCTTCAAGAATTTGATGAAGGTAGAAGAAGTTATCTTTGGCAGGCCATAATAGACGGAGAAGGAAAACACATCCAGAAAATGCAACTAATGGAGTGGCCTTGAATGATGAGCGTAGTAGTAGTTATTTGTTGATAAGTCCGCTGAGGATACTCTCCAATATACATTGTAAGTACAAATTTTTTAAAATTATATTTCTTATTTTTTTCTATATTCATCTTTGTAATATTTAGCTTACTTAACTAAATATTTAGCTTATTTAGCTTACATAACATTGACTTAAATAATGTTAAATAAGCTAAATAATATTCATCTTATTTAGCTTACATAACATTGACTTAAATAATGTTTATGATGATTCTGAAGAGTGCATGGAAAATTTGTAGAGCTTTGATGCTCCTGTAAATGTAGCGACTGGATCTCCTGGTTGCCCTTTATGGATACACGAAGACTCTCACAAGTCAAGCTCACCTCAAGTAAGTGAGAATTCAGGCTCCACATCTACTAAGTCACCATCTAGTTCCAACGTTGAGGCTCATTTATTTTTATTATTATGTATTTTTATTATTATTTGCATGTATTTGTTGGTAATTGTCATTTTAAAGCTAAAATTGCAATGTGAAATTATGTAGTATGATTGAGGAACATAACCGAGAAGTTTTGAATTTGATGTGAAATGATGTTGGGGTATACTGATCAAGGTTTTCCGTGAAAAAAAACAATAAAGGAAACATAATTTTAGGGCGTATGCTCTTACTTTCTCGCGTGAGCAGTAATTTTCTTTCAAGGCAATAGTCATAGGTTCAATTCTCTGTAAAGATAATGATCTCCTTGTGACCACTTGCACATAGTTTACTAGGGGATTACCCAATTTGCTTGGTCGTTTTAGTATTGGGTGTGGCCGGTTGTGACCTCTTGCACACAGTTTACTTGGGGATTACCCAATTTGCTTGGTCGGTGCAGAGTCGAGTCGGTCCTGGGTTTTACAAAGGTCCAGGACAAAAAATTTCAAGTGTGCCCCTTTTAGAGGTGACAAACAGGCGGACGGACCGGGCTCGGGCCGGGTCCAAAATGACCCGGGTTTTGACGGGTTGAAATTGTGAGGCCCATGGCCCGAGTCGGGCCGAGCCGCAAGCTTCTTCTTTTATTTATTTATTTATTTGCAAAATATTGTTAAACCAAAAATAGTAATAATAATAAATATTAAAAATAATAAAATAATTTATAATAAACAATAATTCTAATTACCTACATTAACTACATATCTCAATCAATTAAAATTCTAATAATATTATAAATTATTTTTAAAGTATATAATCAAATTTAATTTTTTAAAATTAATATAATTTATTTAACTTTTAAAAATATGTAGGATTATTACATATCTACAGATACAAGAATTGTTACAAAATAATTCTATTTGGTACGGATTGTGATTTTTTTGAAGGCGTATTCAACACAAGACACATAATTTACACTATATAACTATATAAAATTCACTACATATTAGTACTAGTTTGTTTATATAACTATATAAAATTCATTTTAATATCTTTTTGTTAAAGGTTAATTACTATCTCGAGAGCAGTTTTGCCCCTGCCCTGGCCATATATTAAGTTCAATTGTCGTATTTTTATTTTAAATGCATATTTATGAAATATTATTAATTATGTAAAATAAATTATACAATTAAATGAAAATTTAAATATGAATAAATTTTTATATTTTTTATATTTTTAATATACATAAAAAGTCAACTAATTTTTTTATCATATTACGGAGGGAATAATAAATATAATATTAAAACTCATAATCAAAAATCAAAATAGGACTTTTGTATTTTCTTAAGTTGTTAGCATCTATGATATAGAGATGTGTAATATAAACAACTTTTTAATTAAGTATGCCTTATTTTGCAGTTAAACCGTGAATCAAATATTTATTCTCGTCAGTTAATACAAAATATTTTAAATTTTACAGTTAAACCGTGAATCAAATATGAACTGAGAGGGTTGAAAGGTTTTTTTTGTGGCTAAAAGTCTATTTTGATTCTCCATATTAATTTATTGATTTATTTTATAGGAAAAAATATGTGTACACAGCTGTGTATTACACAGTAGGCTATAGCGACGGTTTCACCCGTCGTCATAGCTATTCTGGGCTATGGCGACAGTTTACCGTCGCTATAACCCAAAAAATCTGTCGTCCTAGGCCTACTGTGTAATACACAACTGTGTATATACATATATATCCCTATTTTATATTATATTTTATAATTATTTTTTTATACACATACATAATTTTTAAAAAAAATTGGGCCTCCTCAACTTTGGGCCCTGGGCGATCGCCTTGGTAGACCTGCCCCAGGGCCGGCTCTGGGTCGGTGCAGTATTGGGTATGGCCGGTTGTTCATTGTTGATCTTTTCTATTATACTATTTGTTTATTGTTCAAACTCTAGATACTAGATAATTAAGTAGATATTTCACGATTTATGGGATTCCCAGTTATTTGAATTTGATATTGTTTTTAATTTAATGAGTAATAATTACATAAAATTTTACGTTTTGAATTTTTTGTATTTTAATTACATTTTTAGGAATTTATGATAACTTCTGAATGTATATGTACGGATTCAACATTTGAATTCCCAATTTTGCCTTATTTGCTAATTTCCCAGAATAACCTCAGCCAAACGTCTTTGTTTCTACTAAATTAATTTAATTTTGGAACCCATCATTTTTTGAATTTAAATATATACATGCATAAATATAAAATATATGTTTAGATATGCATGTGTCTGAATGTTCATTTTCTCATGAGTGATGATAGTCTTGTGAGTTTATTCTGCCATGGCTCATATCATCTCTGCATGATTGAGGCCTTGAGATTCTTCTGTTGAAAGCATGAGCTTTAGCTTTAGGTGGGTGTTTTTCTGTACTCAATAAAAGTTTTCTTTTTATGGAAATGGGATCTACTTTTTTACATTTTATCATGCCCCAGCCCCCAAATAATAATAGCATTACATTGACAAGTGTATAATGTTATTGATGAGTAATTAAATAGATTGATTGATTAATTAATAATAAAATATATAAGTACATGTTTGTTGCACTACATGATTGATGATCTTTCTGTGAAAGAACCAAACCCAATGAGGTCATCATTTTCTAGTTCAGACTTTGTCTGTTATGCACAAATTGTCTTAAAACAAGTCCAAATCTTATCATCTTTTGTCTGGGTTTTTTCTTAGTATAAGCAAGTACAGGGGAGAAGATATGATTATGGGCATTTTCATTTAAAAATATTATTAAATTCAAAAAAAAATTCTAATCTTCTTTTTGTCCATTTTTTTTGGTGTTGGTGCAGGATTGTTCTTGGTTTGATAGTATTCCTTCCATTGATCAGAAATGGATGGGGATACAATTTCAGGCCTTGGTAATGGTGCCCAAATAGATGGCAAGGTAATGCAGACTTTTCATAAAAGCTTTGTTCAAGTACAAAACATTTTGGATCAAAATAGGCTGTTAATAAGTGAGATAAATCATAATCATGAGTCCAAGGTCCCTGACAATTTGAGCAGGAATGTGGGCCTGATTAGAGAGCTGAACAACAACATAAGGAGGTTGGTTGATGTTTATTCTAATCTTTCTAGTAATTTTAGCAAATCCATGGAAGCTTCATCTGAAGGAGAGTCAAGTGGTGCTTTGAGGTCAGATGGCAAAGATAGTCACGTGAGAAATAGGCCTGGTTAGAAAAAGCTCTGGCCTTTTTTTCTTATTATTGATTCATTTACATGTTGGAAATGAGAAAATGCACAATTCTCTTGAGGTAGTAGGTTATGATTAGATTGGCCGGTTGTTTATCTTGTCCACAGACTCCACACCCTACGAGGTAGTGGCTGCAAGTTCCACATTCATCAAATTTAAAAAAGAAAGTTAAAATATTTTGTATTCTAAAGTATTATGAAATAGGAGCCAAGCCTTGACATTGTACCACGTAGCAACTCTATTGTCGTTGTGTATTGATTTTGGCACTAAGTGTCTTTGGTGACCTATTTGCTTCATTTTCCTGATCTGGTATTATTTTTAAATGTGCAGAAAGACTGCTTCTACGACCTGCCTTACAATACTGGGTATCAAATTTTCGTACTACGTTTACGGAAGACAATGGACGAAATTATGAAGTGTACTCTCTTTATATATGTAGATATATACTTTGATTGAAGAACTTTGGTAGCTTTATATGGTTAATTGTAAAGATAATGATTGATTATGTAGTGGATAATTTTATTAAGTTAATAATATTTTAGTTTTTTATATTTTGCCATTATTTGTTACGGGGTACACAAAAAGAATGTCAAATTTTGATTTGGCAACAATATAATTCGTTACCAAAGCATTGGACAAGTTTTAGTATAGTAACAATTTTTTATACTTCTAGCAACAAATTTTCGTTGCTAATGGCATTAAAAATATAATATTTGGCAATAAAAAATTAACCTAATAACAACGGAGAGGATATTGTTGCTAATACTAAAATAAAAGGCAATATTTTTTTTCGTTACAAATCATATCAACTTCCGTTGCACATATAAAGAAACGGGAACATATAATGTCGTTGCTAATCGACGACTTTCGTTGCTATTGAAATATAACCAGCAACAAACATTTTAGTTGTTGATTTAGCATAATGTCATTGCCAAATAATATAATCAGCAACGAAAATCGTTGCTAAAAAGTTTACATTCAGCAACAAAAGCAAGCTTAGGCAACAATTTTCATAATTTACTGCAACGAAAAATGTCGTTGCAAAATGGTGTCAATTGCAACGAATATGCATGGTCGTTGCAAAAAAAAAGAGTTCATTTCGTTGCCAATTAGCAGGCTTTTGCAACGAAATGGATTTTTTAGCAACGACATTTTACTTATTCCGCAACAATACATTTTGTTGCTAAAGGATCAATGTCTCTATACGAAAGCAAAATTTCGTTGCAAAATGTATTTCTTTTGGCAACAAAAAAAATACGTTCGTTGCGGAACAATTAGCAACGCTCATTGCGCAACGAAAGACACAACGACAATAAAGACATTGCCAAAACCCTTTAGCAACAAAATTTGGCACCTTTAGCAACAAAAATTGGTTGTTGCTGAAGCCCCATTTTTTTGTAGTGAATTGTGGAAAGTTCATGAACTCATAAGTGTGGTTTGACGAACTTGGTAGAACTAAGTGTGAATGGAGTATTAAGGATTATAAGAATATATAGATTATTTAAGTAATTGATCATTAGTGGAGACATAGGTTTTCCAAAACTCCTAGCTATGCTAGACTCAAAATTTTGACATCAAGCTAAATACGCACTATGTGCTTTTGAATTTTTTTTATTATCAACTCTTGTGTATGCCTGGACTTCGGGCAACCGATACCTCGTTACTTGTTGAGTTTATAAAACTGATTTGTAAAGATTTTGTAACGGTTTAGAGTATAGTCTATGCTAATTGTTTCGGCTAGACGATAATGATTTGAAATATCAAAATATATTTTTATTTATCACTCATGTACCATGTAACATGGTGCAAAGATGATAAAAAGTTGATGGAGTTGCAAATACAGGAATAATTAGTGTTGCATTTGATCTAAAATCATTATTCCACTATTGTATGATGTGTTATGACAAAGTCACTCAATGACAGCATCCTTAAACGGGTTGTTAATATAGTACCGCATCATGACATCGTCATTTTCAAACTAAAATTTTAATTTGCCAATGGGCCGGGTTTGGTTATACATATTCGTATTTTGATTGAAATTGATTATTGATATGAGTCTACGCTATTCGATTCAGCTATACCAACGTTTATGAAAACTCTAAGTGTTCTTTGAAAATTTTCCCGAACCAAATTATTTTGGTGCGGAATTCGATAAAACTGAGGTAAGAAAATTTTATGCGCCCAAAGAGGATAAGAGGAACAAGAAAATGGTTCTGACCAGCAGTACTTGGTCAGTACAGGTCATAACGGGCTAATCACCCACTATGTCCGTAAGTTATGACAGTTTACGGATGAATTTCCATATAACCTTTTCGAAAATGACAGACAATAGCCTATATAACTCATCAGCAATATTGGAAATTTTTTACTCTTATGTGAAATATATTGGGTAGCATGCGATGATGTGTATGAATGGTGTATGATGTATGGTATAAGGTGTAAGGTAAATTTTGGGGACAAAATATTTAGAAGAAGGGGCGAATGTGACAACCCGAGAATTTGGATATTTATTAAAATCTTAAATGATGGATTAAAGGTTAAATATTAAACCTAGACAGAGAATAAGTGAATGGATTTGAGATTTCTGGGAAGGAATTTTGTGAATTAAAATTTTTTGTGGTGAATTATTAAGGATTAAGTATATAACTGTATATGTTCTGTGTGTATGGTCATGTATGTGAACAGAATGTGGTTAAGGGTCAAGGGTTGACCATATAAACTATATATGTGACAACCCTAAGTATATATTAAGAACATCAATGTTCAGTTAGAAAATCATAGCGATTGATATGAAACCCTAATATCGGGCCGGAAATCCTAATTTCAGTTCCGAGAATTTTAAACCCTAATTCAGATTATCAAAACCATAAATTGGGAACTTAATGGCTTAAATGTAAATAATTATAAGATTAATTAGGGTTAATCCTAACAAATTAGTTAGAAATTCTAATTTCAAAATTTGAAACCCTAATTATTCTGTTAGAAACCCTAATGTACAATTATGGACCTAATTGCAAGGTTAACAATTTTAATTAAAAAAATATTAATCCTAATCATTGAGCTTGAATGTGATTAGTAAAGTTTAATGTAATTAAAAAAATACTAATTTTAAATTAGTAAGCTTAATTTTCCATTTTTAAACCCCTATTTTGGAAATTCTAAATTTGATTTTTTGAAAAACCTTAGGTTTTAACCCTAAGGGTTGGATTCAATGACCATATTGCCATTAAAATTAGAAATTAAATGACTAAAATGCCCTTTTGCATTCTTTATTTAGCTAACTTGTATATTTTGTCCTAGTAGTGGTTGGTGACCAACCCTAAACCCTAGCCATGTGACTTATATTAGCAAATCAGCAGCTATATTATACAAATTTATTGAACCAAGATTAAAAGTTAAAAAGAGAGAAAAGTAACTCACTTTACTTTTCAAAGCCAACCAAGACCTTCTCTCTCTACAAATTTTGGAAATGTAGAGTGAGAGTGTGTAAAAGATAAGTTAAGATCATGTGTTAGCTCTCCAAAAACAAACATCAATGATCAGATTCTAGATCAAGGCTCAAAAACATATAAAAAACACTAAACTTAGAAATCATACAATCTGATGTTAGATTTTGTTGTTTGTTGTTTAATGTTGTGTAATAAGATGTTATTTAGTGATCTGGGTTGTTAGATCCCAGATCTATAACATCAAAGTGCTCGAAATTGAAGATTTCTTAAATTTGGAAAAATTTTATATCATCGTCTGACAAGCGAATGTTAGACTTCGTAGATCGGTGTTTGTTAATGGTTTTAGTGTTTTAAATGTTTGAATTTGTATTATGTTATGTGGTATTTTTTCTGCAACTTGAATGTGACAACCCGATATTTTCTATATAAATAAAACTGAAATTTTGCGTATAAATTTTATTATTATTATTATTATTATTATTATTATAAGGATGAGGATTTGCACAAGATAATTTATATATGTATTTATGTGGTAAATAAATAATATATTTATTACATAAATATTTGCAAATAAATTTATTTTTAGAATTATTGATTATTATCAATTAAAATTTTTATACTAATTAATTCCTTATGGGAAATTTTTATTAATTATTTTTTTTGGAAAATATAATCTTATATTATTTAAATAATATATGAAATGATTTTAGAATAATTATAATGATTATTTCATTATATGAATTTGTTCAGGATGTTAAATTAAATATTTTAACTTAATTAAGAATGTTGTTTATGCAAGATAAATCAGATATGGAATCCAAACCCTAATTTTGGGTTTTGATTAAGGAATGAAAATAATAATATTATATTGTTATTTTTCAGTATTATAGATATGTATGGTTAGGTGTATAATGTTAATGTGTGGAACAGTTTTATTATATTACGACCAAACTCTAATAATATTTTATAAACCTTATTTCTGGTTATGGAATGAGGAATGATGATAATAATATAATATTAATTATATTTTGATTTTTCAGTGCTATAAATATGTGCCGTATGTACGTGTTGATGATGATTGGTCAATTATGGTGTTTAATTTCAAAACCCTAATGTTAATTGGTTAAACCCTAGTTTTCTGTGGAAAACCCTAATTTTGAAACTCAAGTGTGAGTTTAAGGATATTATATAACTGTGTTATGTGATATATGTTATGTGCTACTTCATGATATGCTAATTAGGAAACCCTAATTATAAATATTAAAACCCTAGTTTATATTATATTTTTTTGATATTAGAAAACCCTAACTATGAATGAAAACCCTAATCCGGAAACCTAAACTGGAGGTTTGATCAGTCAAAAATAGTGTTACTATGATTAATATCAAGTATGATAGACTTTAATTACTAATTAAGGTGAATCTAATTAGTAAATTAAAACCCTAAAATCTAGAACCCTAATTGTATTTCTAGAAACCCTAAATATCAAAATTTTAAACTCTAATTGCTATAATTAGCAAAGTTAATTGTGAGTAAGGGTAATAAACCTATTGTCCATGTATAAGATAATTACAAACTTATTTTAATTGACAAATTTATTTTTCAAAATTTTAGAAACGAAAAGTTGTTTAATTTTATTTATTTAATTTTTGTGCAAACCCTAAATTGGAAATCCAAGTTGCTTTATATTTGAGGATTAAAACCTAAGGGTCCCTAAATCCTAGATTGCTCAAAACCTAAACCCTAACAAACCCTAAACTCTAAGGCAATTTCTAGAAATTAAAAGAAAAGACCGAAATGCCCTTATTGCATATTAAACCTAACTTGTGAGAATGGCCAACACTTTAGTTGGTGACCTAACCTACCAACCCCATGTGACTTTGTATCCAGCAAATCAAGCTTAAAATTTTAGCCAAATCATTTCAAGTCACATATATATAGATCTAAGAGAGAGAAAATGTACAAAACTTGCCATTTATACAACCAATGCTCAACAAAGTCTCTCACTCTCCTCACTCACGAATTTATGTAGTAGATCAGTCCCAAAACACAGCCCTACGATTACCCACAAACAAATCAGTAGCCAGAATCAAGA
Organism: Panax japonicus; assembly: GCA_020205505.1. NCBI lineage: Eukaryota > Viridiplantae > Streptophyta > Magnoliopsida > Apiales > Araliaceae > Panax > Panax japonicus. The sequence continues at coordinate 47,222,206 of CM035114.1, forward strand.
ATTGGATCACAAAGGTATAAACCCTAGCTCAAAAATCTGTCCATAATCGGGTGTTAGATGTTATGATTTGTTGTTAGAATATGTTGTTTATGGTGTCTTATGATGATCTGGGTTGCTAGATGATAGATCCATAACATCTAGAAGCTCAGATTTGAAGATCTATGAAATCTGGAAATTTTGTTCTTGAGGTCTGACAGTCTAATGTCAGTCCATTTTAATCTTTGGTCGTTTATGATTTGTGTTGTTTTTAAGTTGTTATATGCAGTCTGTAATATTCTCTTTAATATTCAAAAAAATCATGGTCATTTGTTGTACAGATTGGTAGATTTACACGGTCAAATACCGTTGACCGGCATTCACCGAAAGAATTCTGGGCAGCTATGAACTTGCCCAGAAAGTTCTGACAGCAAGTTCATGGGCCTAGATCTTTGTGTTGGTTGTTGTTTTGTTTGGTTTGTTGAAGCTAGATTGTAGTCTAGTATATTAACTATAGAATCATGCTTTTATATCGTTAAAACATTTCATATACTGGAATAGGTGGCTAGTCAAAGTAGCAGGGAAGCTCATGATCTCGGTTTTCTGGAAAACCCAGAAAACCCATGAACATGGATTCTGTCACTGGTTGACCGGCTTCTAACTGATTGATGTGTTGATGTTTTGTCTATTTTATGTAATGAATATGTAGCCCTTCATGAACAGTCTACACATTAAAGCTCTTAGGTCTCAAAAACAATTAATATGTAGCAAGTTGCTGGTGATCAATAGTGGTCAGTCGGTCTGTTCTTCAATTCTGGGAAACCCAGAAATGAAGAACAGCCTCTGACAGTAAGTTTGAACGATTAAATCTGTTTGGCGTTATGTGATTTGTCCATGTTGATTGTTGTATCTTATAGTCTTGTATTTGTACTACATAATTTGACCAAAACCGAGTCCAGAATCACAACATACACTGAGTTATTCACGGTCAAACATAGCCACTCTGTGTCTGACAAGATTTCTGGGTTTGGCTTGAAGAACACCTATAGCGACAGCAAGTGTCGCTATAGCCCTTTAGCGACGGTTTTAATTATAATTTCCGGAAATTAATAAAAAATTGATAAAAATGGTTTTTAATTATTAAAAATACATAATAAATTCTTAAAAATTATTTTAAAGTCTGAAAAATAGTTTTTAACTATTTTGGGTATATTTCGAAAATATTTAATATTTTTGGAATGTAAATGGTATTTATTTATTTAATTACAATATTAGATAAATTATTTAAAAATAGTTTTAATTCATGAAAAATCATGAAAAATTATATTATTGTGTTAGAAAATAATTTTGAGTTAATTTTTGATAACTTTTAATATTTTGTGATAATTTTAATTAATAAGTTAATATTAATGATAGTTAAGTTATTTATTAAAATGAATTAAATAAATGAATTAAAAATGATTTTATTACATTAAAAAATCATTTTTAAATAATAATAAGGTATTTAAGAATATTTTAAGTTATAAAATATAACTTTTAATATTTAATGGGTAATTTTATTAATTAATGAATATTAATGATATTAAAGTTATTTAATAATTATATTAAATAAATTAGTTTAAAAATGATTTTTATATTATAATAACTATTTTTAATGAAAATAAAGTGTTTAAAGATATTTTAGGTTATAAACTATAACTTTTAATTTCATTAATAATTTAATATTAATGATATATTAAAGATATTAAATTTATTTAATAATTATATTAAATAAATAGTTTCAAAATTGTTTTATTTATTTAAAAATCATTTAAAAGGGGATATAAATGAATTAAAAATATTTTAAGTTATAATTAAAGACTTTTAATATTTAGATAATAGTTCATTAATATTGAAATATTAATGGTAATTATTTAATGATGATTTTAAATATTTTAAAAATCATTTAAGGATAATATAAATGTTTTAATAATATTTTGAGTTATTATAAATAACTTTAATATTTTGGCAATGGTTTCATTAATAGTTTAATATTAATTAAATATTAATGATAATAGAATTGTTTAATATTTAAATCATTTAATAATGATTATGATATTTCAAAAATTATGATAAGTGGTAATAATAATTTTAAAATTATTATAAGGTCATGAAAAATAGTGCAACTATTATTTAATTAGTCTAAATGGATAGTGGACAACTGTTTAGAGTCTTAGACTCGATAATTATCCGATAAAGATGTCGGTAGACCGACATATTTCAGAAATTGATCTGGACTTAGATAATGTGATTAGTTAACTGTTTAATTGTGATTCAATGATTATTAAGGTTGTGTGACAATGTGATTAGGAATGTGTTGATGTTTGTTTGTGATGCCATGATTGTAGAACATGTGTGATAAGATGATTAGGTTATGTGCTGACTGCGAAATGCAGTACTATGTGTTATATTATATTGTTCTAATCGAACGAATGATTTGATTAATGATAGGTTGTGATAGAAAAGAGTAGAACTAAGTTGAGAATTATAAGCAGCGCATCAGGCAAGTATCCTAACTTTGCATTTTCTTTATGCAATGGTCAGAAGTAAGAAGTTCAGAATTATTATTATTAATGTACAGATGGTTAAACCTATATTATATACACCATTTGATTATCAACATGTTAGTATATGATAATTCAGATATATATTCTGTTCGTTAATTTCTAGAAATGATTATACAAGTGCCCCCACTTGGATAATCATTGTATTTAATCACATGTTGATACACATTTGTTATACATATATGTTGAATTATAGATTATTGTTGGATAAAATAAAACTTTTTTTTTTCTGGAACCCTGACAAATATGAACATCCCGTTCATGGGAAAACTTTTATGCGCCCAAGGCGGATCAAGTAAATGATAACATCGTTCTTGTAATGTAGTATTGATCAATACAGGGCACAACAGGCTGATCACCCCCCGTGTCCGTAAGTTATGACGGTTTGCAGATGAAGTTCTGCTAAACCTTTTCGAAAATAAAAACAATGTTCATAAAATGTCACTTAAACCTTATTTATATTCAGTATGTAGTTTCAAAAATTTGAAAGAGGATTGTTATGTTATTAATATCAGTTCAGAATATTTCACAACTATTGACTTGTTTCAGATGAATAATATAAAGAAAACATTTAAATTCTTTCAACTTATATATATATATATATATATATATATAATACTTGTTGGGCACTCAAATGCTCATCCTTGCTTAATTTAAATGTTTTCAGATAAGTGTGAATAATCAGAAGGATCGGTCAAGAACAAGTGAAAAGGAAAGCAAACAGATTAGGTTTACGATGTCATATAGTAAAGGTTGCGTACTTGGGATTAAACTCTGATGAAGGTAAGATAAGTTTATAATTTATATTATTGTTATTATTATTATTAGTAATATTTCCGCTCATAGAAATGGTACCGTGAAGTACCGAGTTCGGGTTTCAAGTATCCGGGTTCGGGGATTTTACATCATGGTATCAGAGCTATAGGGTTAGAAACCTTAGGTGGGTTAGACCTTAGGATATAACCTTAGAATAGAGGGAAACGTTGAAAATACAAATAACTCATATAGAGTTAGTGGGATTGGTATGATTCAAAGATGAATCTCGGCGAGTTGTTAAGCCACAGAGTTTCCTAACTCTGATAATAAAGTTAAACAATAATGGTGAGTAGATCGAGTCTAAAAGACGGGAAGTGCAGGGAAAGGAGGTTGTAAAACAAAACAATTAAGACATAGAATTAAATCATAATATATACGATGAGATCACCCCGTGATCTGATAAAATTATGACAGCCAGAAAGAATCAATCTTATGATTGGAAAGTTTAAAGCAAGATTGTTGTGTGAATGGTACAGATTCAAGAAAAGGTTATGAATACGGATTAAATGAAATTCGAATGGAAAAAGGGGGTTAGAATTAGATGGGGATTTCAATGATGACTCATGTCGGCAACTGAGTTGTATGATTCCTTGTATGGGCGGGGAATTGTACTTGGTGTAAAAACTACTTAGTATCTGACACTGATAATCATTGAAATGTTTGTGTCGCGCTATTTGCTATATACATGTTAAAAGGGTGATTCCTTTCTCATGTGTATAAAAAATAGATAGGTCATAGGTAGAGAACATAGGGTTAAGTGCGAGTTCTTAAAACTCATACTTACGTGACATTCTTGATTCATAGGTATATGAAATATTTATGAATCCCTCAGCGAATGGACGCCAAAGGTCTGACTAGGGAAAATTCGTAAACTCATATAACTATGACAAGTTTATGGACTCATATGTGTGGTTTGGCGAACTGAGTATAGTTAATCTTTAGTGAAGGCAAAAGAAATAGGTAGTATTGGTATTAGCTGAATATGTATGTTTCTGTGTGGTATATGTGATAAGTATGTGTGTGTAATGATATATTTTTAACTTTTGTGTTGGACAAAGTTGTAAATCCCAACTTTTGAGTCACGAAGGGATAGCGAATGTTTAAAGCACAATGTGATATGTAATGTCAAATGTTATGAATATGAGTCTATGTTGGATTAATGAAATAAGTTGGTATAAAGATAGTAATTATGTATCTAAGCATTGGTTAATGCAGTTTTCAGAAGCTAATATTTTGAATACATGATTATTTGAGTAGAAAATTTTGTGTGATATGTTAAGCGGTTACGATAAGGCTTAGTATGTAAGAATAATTTATGAAAATATCGTCAAGACGAAAACGAAACCAAAGGATAGAAGAATCTGTCCACAAAGCTGGAGGACAACCAGACTTGATACAGAAACTTTCGAATATGGACGATCAAGTTGCGCAGAACGGAATACCAGTCGCCAAAGATCAACCAGATAATCGAATGTCGAATGTTAAAGACTTCAAGGCTGTCCTATCGCCAGAATTCAAAGGTACAAAATGACCCTGTAGAAGCCCAAACTTGGGTAAGGAAATTAAAAAGGTGTTCGTAATAGTTAGGGTAGCTGAGGGGCAAAAGGCCATTTTTGCCACCTGCATGATGAAGAGTGAGATAAAATTTTTGGTGGAAAGCAAATTAGGCGAGGGCAGGAGCAGGTGTGGTAATATGAGATAGGTTTAAGACTTTATTTTTCGAAAATTATTTTTTTCAGCTAGTATGTAGGCTAGAATGGAGGTGAAATTTCTAGAATTGAAGCCAGGGGATATGTAAGTAGCGGAATATATCAGTAAAATTTAATGAGTGGACTAGATTGGCTTCGCATCAAGTTGATACGGAGGCTAAAAAGGCACGAGGGTTTGAGCTGGGCTTCGAACCCTATCTCTATAACAAGGTAAGAAAGAACAAGGGTAAAGTTGAGGGAACTGGTAAGGTAGAAATTAATAGTGAAAATAAAGGAGGAAACAAGCAATGGGAATAGGAGTGAAAAGAGGAAGGTGAACAGCTTTGAAAGTGTACAGGTGAAGCAAGAAGGTGTGAAAAAGAAGCAGGTGGTGCAATGTGAGAACTGTGGAAAGAACCACTCTGGAAAATGTTTAAAAAGGGAAGTTAGTATGTTATAAGTGTGGGCAGAAGGGACATGTCACTTCCGACTGTCTCAATCCAAGAATGTATAGTAGGTGTTTCAAGTGTGGATCAGTGGGGCATAAGGTGGGAGACTGTTCAAGAAGGAGAATGGAGGTAAGGAATGTGAATACGGGGAAAAGGCAGCAGGACATTGGCAACAACGGGACCAACATCAACGAACGAACCAACAGAACCAACTGCAAGCGTCTTCAACATGACTGTTTAAGATATCGCGGCAGTCGGGGATGCAACTCTAGGTATTACTCGAACAAATATTATTTTCTTAAATATTAATTTCTTATATATAGTAAATTTATTTTTATAAATTATTTTGAAGGAGGAATTTGAGTTCTTTTAGAAATCAAATTTCCGTTTAATCAGAAAGACAAGCTTTATGTGAATAGTTAAAGATCGATTCGGTCAATCATGATCGAGATCTACTTGCAATGATTGTGAATGTTATGTACCCTAGTATGTATAGGTTTTAAAGTGGTGATTCCGGGGACGGAATCCTTATAAGGGAGGGTGAATGTGACAACCCGATATTTTCTATATAAATAAAACTAAAATTTTGCGTATAATTTTTTTTTTTTATTATTATTATAAGAATGAGGATTTGCACAAGATAATTTGTATATGTATTTATGTGTTAAATAAAAAATATATTTATTACATAAATATTTGCAAATAAATTTATTTTTAGAATTATTGATTATTATCAATTATAATTTTTATACTAATTAATTCCTTATGGAAAATTTTTATTAATTAATTTTTTTGGAAAATATAATCTTATATTATTTAAATAATATATGAAATGATTTTAGAATAATTATAATGATTATTTCATTATATGAATTTGTTCAGGATGTTAAATTAAATATTTTAACTTAATTAAGAATGTTATTTATGCAAGATAAATCAGCTATGGAATCCAAACCCTAATTTCGGGTTTTGATTAAGGAATGAAAATAATAATATTATATTGTTATTTATCAATATTATAGATATGTATGGTTAGGTGTATAATGTTAATGTGTGGAACAATTTTATTATATTACGACCAAACCCTAATAATATTTTATAAACCTTATTTCTGGTTATGGAATGAGGAATGGTGATAATAATATAATATTAATTATATTTTGATTTTTCAGTGCTATAAATATGTGTCGTATGTACGTGTTGATGATGATTGGTCAATTATGGTGTTTAATTTCAAAACCCTAATGTTAATTGGTTAAACCCTAGTTTTCTGTGGAAAACCCTAATTTTGAAACTCAAGTGTGCGTTTAAGGATATTATATAACTGTGTTATGTGATATATGTTATGTGCTACTTCATGATATGCTAATTAGGAAACCCTAATTATAAATATTAAAACCCTAGTTTATATTATATTTTTTAGATATTAGAAAACCCTAACTATGAATGAAACCCCTAATCCGGAAACCTAAACTGGAGGTTTGATCAGTCAGAAATAGTGTTACTATGATTAATATCAAGTATGATAGACTTTAATTACTAATTAAGGTGAATCTAATTAGTAAATTAAAACCCTAAAATCTAGAACCCTAATTGTATTTCTAGAAACCCTAATTATCAAAATTTAAAACTCTAATTGCTATAATTAGCAAAGTTAATTGTGAATAAGGGTAATAAACCCTAATGTCCATGTATAAGATAATTACAAACTTATTTTAATTGACAAATTTATTTTTCAAAATTTTAGAAACGAAAAGTTGTTTAATTTTATTTATTAAATTTTTGTGCAACACCTAAATTGGAAATCCAAGTTGCTTTATATTTGAGGATTAAAACCTAAGGGTCCCTAAATCCTAGATTGCTCAAAACCTAAACCCTAACAAACCCTAAACTCTAAGGCAATTTCTAGAAATTAAAGGAAGCTCAGATTTGAAGATCTATGAAATCTGGAAATTTTGTTCTTGAGGTCTGACAGTCTAATGTCAGTCCATTTTAATCTTTGGTCGTTTATGATTTGTGTTGTTTTTAAGTTGTTGTATGTAGTCTGTAATGTTCTCTTTAAGATTCAAAAAGAATCGTGGTCATTTGTTGTACAGATTGGTAGATTTACACGGTCAAATACCGTTGACCGGCATTGACCGGAAGAATTCTGGGCAGCTATGAACTTGCCCAGAAAGTTCTGACAGCAAGTTCATGGGCCTAGCTAGATCTTTGTGTTGGTTGTTGTTTTGTTTGGTTTGTTGAAGCTAGATTGTAGTCTAGTATATTAACTATAGAATCATGCTTTTATATCGTTAAAACATTTCATATACTGGAATAGGTGGCTAGTCAAAGTAGCAGGGAAGCTCATGATCTCGGTTTTCTGGAAAACCCAGAAAACCCATGAACATGGATTCTGTCAGTGGTTGACCGGCTTGTAACTGATTGATGTGTTGATGTTTTGTCTATTTTATGTAATGAATATGTAGCCCTACATGTTATCTACACATTAAAGCTCTTAGGTCTCAAAAACAATTAATATGTAGCAAGTTGCTGGTGATCAATAGTGGTCAGTCGGTCTGTTCTTCAATTCTGGGAAACCCAGAAATGAAGAACAGCCTCGGACAGTAAGTTTGAACGATTAAATCTGTTTGGCGTTATGTGATTTGTCCATGTTGATTGTTGTATCTTATAGTCTTGTATTTATACCACATAATCTGACCAAAACCGAGTCCAGAATCACAACATACACTGAGTTATTCACGGTCAAACATAGCCACTCGGTGTCTGACAAGATTTCTGGGTTTGGCTTGAAGAACACCTATAGCGACAGCAAGTGTCGCTATAGCCCTTTAGCGACGGTTTTAATTATAATTTCCGGAAATTAATAAAAAATTGATAAAAATGGTTTTTAATTATTAAAAATACATAATAAATTCTTAAAAATTATTTTAAAGTCTGAAAAATAGTTTTTAACTATTTTGGGTTTATTTCGAAAATATTTAATATTTTTGGAATGTAAATGGTATTTATTTATTTAATTACAATATTAGATAAATTATTTAAAAATAGTTTTAATTCATGAAAAATCATGAAAAATTATATTATTGTGTTAGAAAATAATTTTGAGTTAATTTTTGATAACTTTTAATATTTTGTGATAATTTTAATTAATAAGTTAATATTAATAATAGTTAAGTTATTTATTAAAATGAATTAAATAAATGAATTAAAAATGATTTTATTACATTAAAAATCATTTTTAAATAATAATTAGGTATTTAAGAATATTTTAAGTTATAAAATATAACTTTTAATATTTAATGGCTAATTTCATTAATTAATGAATATTAATGATATTAAAGTTATTTAATAATTATATTAAATAAATTAGTTTAAAAATGATTTTTATATTATAATAACCATTTTAAATGAAAATAAAGTGTTTAGAGATATTTTAAGTTATAAACTATAACTTTTAATTTCATTAATAATTTAATATTAATGATATTAAATTTATTTAATAATTATATTAAATAAATAGTTTCAAAATGGTTTTATTTATTTAAAAATCATTTAAAAAGGGATATAAATGAATTAAAAATATTTTAAGTTATAATTAAAGACTTTTAATATTTAGATAATAGTTCATTAATATTGAAATATTAATAGTAATTATTTAATGATGATTTTAAATGTTTTAAAAATCATTTAAGGATAATATAAATGTTTTAATAATATTTTGAGTTATTATAAATAACTTTAATATTTTGGCAATGGTTTCATTAATAGTTTAATATTAATTAAATATTAATGATAATAGAATTGTTTGATATTTAAATCATTTAATAATGATTCTGATATTTCAAAAATTATGATAAGTGGTAATAATAATTTTAAAATTATTATAAGGTCATGAAAAATAGTGCAACTATTATTTAATTAGTCTAAATGGATAGTGGACAACTGTTTAGAGTCTTAGACTCGATAATTACCCGATAAAGATGTCGGTAGACCGACATATTTCAGAAATTGATCTGGACTTAGGTAATGTGATTAGTTAACTGTTTAATTGTGATTCAATGGTTATTAAGGTTGTGTGACAATGTGATTAGGAATGTGTTGATGTTTGTTTGTGATGCCATGATTGTAGAACATGTGTGATGAGATGATTAGGTTATGTGCTGACTGCGAAATGCAGTACTATGTGTTATATTATATTGTTCTAATCGAACGAATGATTTGATTAATGATAGGTTGTGATAGAAAAGAGTTAGAACTAAGTTGAGAATTGTAAGCAGCGCATCAGGCAAGTATCCTAACTTTTCATTTTCTTTATGCAATGGTCAGAAGTAAGAAGTTCAAAATTATTATTATTAATGTACAGATGGTTAAACCTATATTATATACACCCTTTGATTATCAACATGTTAGTATATGATAATTCGGATATATATTCTGTTCGTTAATTTCTAGAAATAATTATACAAGTGCCCCCACTTGGATAATCATTGTATTTAATCACATGTTGATACACCTTTGTTATACATATATTTTGAATTATAGATTATTGTTGGATAAAATAAAACTTTTTTTTTTCTGGAACCCTGACAAATATGAACATCCCGTTCATGGGAAAACTTTATGCGCCCAAGGCGGATCAAGTAAATGATAACATCGTTCTTGTAATGTAGTATTGATCAATACAGGGCACAACGGGCTGATTACCCCCCGTGTCCGTAAGTTATGACGGTTTGCAGATGAAGTTCTGCTAAACCTTTTCGAAAATAAAAACAATGTTCATAAAATGTCACTTAAACCTTATTTATAGTAAGTACGTAGTTTCAAAAATTTGAAAGAGGATTGTTATGTTATTAATATCAGTTCAGAATATTTCACAACTATTGACTTGTTTCAGATGAATAATATAAAGAAAACATTTAAATTCTTTCAACTTATATATATATATATATATATATATATATAATACTTGCTGGGCACTCAAATGCTCATCCTTGCTTAATTTAAATGTTTTCAGATAAGTGTGAATAATCAGAAGGATCGGTCAAGAACAAGTGAAAAGGAAAGCAAACAGATTAGGTTTACGATGTCATATAGTAAAGGTTGCGTACTTGGGATTAAACTCTGATGAAGGTAAGATAAGTTTATAATTTATATTATTGTTATTATTATTAGTAATATTTCCGCTCATAGAAATGGTATCGTGAAGTACCGAGTTCGGGTTTCAAGTATTCGGGTTCGGGGATTTTACATTGAATCAGGGTTGGATCATGTCTAGATTGCATGTTATAAGAAGTTAAACTGCGTTGACCGATCACGAAAACGGTTTTCTGGGCAACCCAAAAACCCAGATCTTGTCTGATAGCATTTTTGCATGCCTTGATCTTGCTTGTGTTTTAGGTTTTAGGTAATGTTGTTGGTTTGATGTTATAGATTGGTATATTAACTACACATGTATGCTATTATAACGCCTAAAATAACAACAGAATAAAAAATAATCAAGGTCAAAATAGGGTTGACCAAACTGTCGAAGAACAAATCTGGGCAACCCAGGATCTTCAAGAACATTTTTTCTGGCCTACTTTGACCAGACCAGATCTTACGTTGATGATGTTGTTAAGTTGATATTATGTTTTATAATTGTTCCTTGACATATAGTCTACATGATTAAACCTTGTAATCACATTAAGCAAGCTTAGGATTCAAGTTATTAAGATCATAAGTGGCCAACTTGGACTGTTCTTCATTTATGGAAAAACCAGAAATGAAGAACAGCTTCTGACATGTTTTCTTAAGCTTTGATCTCTCTGTTGTGTTAGAATTTGGTCATGTAATTTGTTTAGGGTTGTAGTACTACATCAGTACTACAACATTAACATGATAAGTTGCCTAAAAACCGTATAATTATGAATTTAAGGCTGGTCAAACCACCCACCCTGTTAACTGTTATGAGTTTCTGGCTTTGATGAAGAACAGCTCAAGAACACCTATTGCGACAGTTTTGTCGCTATAAGGCCTATTAGCGATAAATTAATTATAAAATTATTATTTTTATTAAATAATTGGTATTAAATAGTTTTTAATTGTTCAAAATTCATATTAAATTACTAAAAATTATTTTAAAGACTAAAAATGGGTTTTTAATTATTTTGAATATATTTCATTAATATTTAATATTTTTGGAATATTTATGGTAATTAATTAATTTAATTATAATATTAAATAAATTATTTAAAAATGATTTTAATACTTGAAAATCATAAAAAATTATATTATGGAGTTAGAAAATATTTGAATTTATTTTCAATAACTTTTGATATTATGTGATGAATTTCACTAATTAATTATTTAATAACAATAGTAAATAATTTATTTAATAAATATATTAAATAAATTATGGAAAAATAGAACTAATGATTTAAAAATCTTATAAAAATGGTTTAAGTGTTATAAAAACATTTTAAGTTATAAAATATAACTTTTGATATTTTGTCATGAAAATATTAATATTTTAATATTAATTGCAATTATCGGATAATGAATTTACCTGTTTAAAAATCATATAAATATGATTTTAAAGTATTAAAAATACTTTGTGATATTATCAATATATTATAATATTATGACATGTATTTCATTAATATTTGATAATAAATTAATATTAATGATAATAGAATATTATGGTATTTATATTATATAAATATGATATTAATGATTGAAAAATCATGATAAATGGTAATAATTATTTTTTACGAGTCTTTGAAAGGTAATTTTGATTGATAATATAATTATCTAAGATAATTTTTAAGTGTTTAGATAGAGTTTAATTGAACTTAAACTCGTTAATTGTCCGACTAGACCGTCGGGATGTTAGAATTTTGTCGGATTCAACTCAAACTGAAATAGTTTGACTTGATACTAGGTCTTATGTGTTGTATAGACTGATATAATTATGTGTTAATTTGTTTAGGTTATTTTAAATATTGTGATGATATTATTCTAATATTGGAGATCTATAATACTCATATTAGGTCTTCAGATAAAAGCAATATAAACTGTGTAGCAGTAGTCGGTGATATAAGCAAGTTCCTAACCTTGAACTTCTAATTATTGTGCAAGTTTTCTTGACTCGACCTCGAGTTGTTTCATTCAAATATACTTGTGGTTAATCATTGTTGGTTTCCATGTCTAAGAATTGTTGAATCGTGTGCATATTGCATGTATTCATCAGGTATGAAAGGCTGATTACCTTCATTACCATTCAATCCAGATATAATTCCTATGTTCATGTTCAATGTTCATTCAGCTATGAAAGTTTGTTCATGCTATTTCTCAATTATATTATAGAATTATAGCCAACCAATTGTTCAATTCTTTCCATCATGATATATCCTTGAATAAACTTATACTTGTTGGGCAAACTTATGTTCACCCTTGCTATATCATAATAAACATTGCAGATAAGGCGAATACATTCGGATAGAGGAAAGGATAAAGCCAAGTTTTTCTTGGGACTATGTGTGTAGCTAAATTGTAATAGTATTGTATGATAATAATGTTATATGTTAGACATGTTATGAATTTTGTATAAGTTAAGGTTACTCGACCTTGGGGAATAGTTTGTAAAGTTTATTGTATAAATAATTTATGTTTATATCTTCCGCAATAGTTATAAAAATAGTATATGTGATTTGTGACCAAGATTTTGGGATGCTACATTCATACCTTATGAACATATGCAACATGCTCAATGTGCGAATGATCAATAAATCATAGATGTGATATAATCAACAATGATTAGTCACGAACATGCCTTGAAAAACAAAAACTCATGTTTGAGTTAGAGAACTTGCTTAATTAAAAGTATAGTTCGAGAACTTGCCTGTACCATCGATTACTGTTACGCAATCTATTTTAGCTTCAATTGAAAGACCTATTATTGATAATATCGATCTCTCAATTAGAATAATATCATAACATATACTACTGTTAAATATAGCTTAAACTATCTTAAACACATAAGCACATATCCCTAACAATCACTAAAACACATAAGACCCGATATCAAGTCAAACTATTTTAGTATGATTTGAGTTCGGTACTATTTCGATGTCACGTTTACCTTGTCGAATAATTATTGAGTTTATTATAAATAAAAATCTACATAACCGCTTCAATATTATTTTAAATAATTCAATTATCAATAATAAATTTTTTTCGGAAGCTCAAAATAATTTTCAAATAATTATCATCACTTATAATAATTTTTCAATCATTAATATCAATTTAAATGATTTAAATACAACATAATTTCATTATCATTAATATTTATTTAATTTCAAATATTAATGAAATACATGTCCCAATATTATAATTTATTCTCTAAAATCTAATAAGTCAAATACTAATACAGCAACCTGGATTATCTAAACATACCAATCCAACAAATCAGATTACAATCCAGCAAACCAGATTGTAATAAAAAAAAAACTAAATTCCAAATCTAGCAACCAGATAACCAATCCAGCAAACCAAATTGCATTCCAGCAAACTAGATTCCAATTCCAGCAACCAAATTTCAATCCAGCAAGCTGGATTCAACAGGTTTTCAATTCAATAAACTGCTTTTCAATCCAGCAAAATGGATCCAACAGATTTTCAATTCAGCAAGATGGATTCATTAATTCTTTTCACAAAAATATCAAATCAACTTATTATTTTTCTATCCTATGACCAAACATATATACATATATTTCATACACAAAAAGAATTTTTCAACTCCATTTAGTATTTTTCAAAAAACATTTTCAGTCCGTAGCTTAAGAAATTAGCCCTATCATTATCAACTCCATAAATTCCCTTCTCTTGACATAATCTTATACGTGTTAACATCAACCTCCAGTTTAAATTTCATGGCAATCGGAGTTATAGAACTCCGGTTATAGTAGTTTTCGTCGAAAAATCCCAAAAATTGAAATGACCATAACTTGGTCTTTTTAAATTTGAATGAGCTCATTTTGGACAGGAGCTACTTTATATCATATATTTTCATGTCCCAAAAGGCTGAAATTTATTTCATAAATTAAGTGGCTGAAGCTTCCCTTGTAGAATATGGGGCAGTAGTTTTTTTGGAATTTTTTACTTTTTTGTACTCTACTAAAAATAGTCCATACAGAAATCTACAACTCCTTTTTCAGTGATTCTACTTGGAGATATTAGAAACCTCATAGATCTAACTCTGCGAGTTGACCACACTCAAAAATTCAAAATATAATAGGAGATATAGTCGTTTGAATTTCATGTTTCGTTTTTCACAAAAAATCTAATTTTCAACCTTTTGTGATTTCCAAGAAACTTCTATATTTTCACATAACAACAAACATAACTCATCATAACAATTACTAATATTTCATATACTCATGGATTTACCATAAATCATAATCTATTTCATCAAAAAATCATCAAACACATGATTAAACATAATAGGCTAAACAAATTTAGGGTTTTTTATATTTTGAAAAACCTAGCTTCCATTTCATACTTTATATCTAACTTTTGATCCTCAACATGGATAGATCGACACATAAAACACTCTAGATCATGTATATATATATAGTTTTGAAGTACAAGAACACAAATCCAAGTTTTGATTTAGAATAAATAAAAATACATAAACAAAATGTGTTTATACATTGATCTTTTGCTAGTCTTTCTTAATCCTTCAAAGTAGATGATGATCTTGGGTATCTTGAAGATCAAAAACTACTTCCTCTTCTCTTCCTCCTCCTACCGCCCCTCTTCTCTCTCTCACTCTAGTTTCTTAGTTTAGCTTGAGAGAAATAGAAGAAAGAAAAAGTAAATAGATATTTGTGTAATTAATTATAATTATATGATATGTATATCTATATCCATTCCCCAACTTCTCTTCCTTTCTCTTTCTTATTATTACATAGATACTTGCAAGATTAGTAATATATTGTTGCTTAATTAAAGTGATAACACATATGGGATAAGTTGTGGGAGTTAGTAACTTGAAATCATTACATTCATGAACCATTCTTCTCCCTCTTTAGCCGCCCATGTGGCCCCTTTTCACCCACAATTTGGTTTCTTTTTAATGCTTTATTTAATATATCAAATGTCCAAAATGCTCCTATTCAATTGGCTAAAAGATTGGGCTTTAATTAAATTCTTTTGGGCTTCTAAATTAATTTCTTGGGCCATGAAATTAATACAGTCCAATACTTTTAAATTCTTATCCAACCCTAATCATTTATTTAGGGTTTTCATTTCCTCAATTACAATTTAAATCCTTACTCATGCATTTTAATTTCTTAACTCAATTAGACTTGCTATAATTAAGTTATAAAATTAATTAATTGAGATGTATAAAATAAATCCCTTAGGATTAGTATATATTTTAAATACTATTATTCTCCCATACCATAACCCTTAAGTAATTTAATTTTTCATTCCTAATATATAATTAAGTTACCTTAGTTTCTTTTAGTAGTTTATTATTGTTTATTTATATAATAAACAAATAAAAATAAACACATAATATTCGTATTCATTAATCACATAACTTTTAACCCTTAGGGTTTTATACTTAGTATTAGGGTTTTGAAATTCTCAGTTATGGTTAAGAATTCCCAAAAATGAAATTAATGTTTCCAAAGCTGGAATTAGGGTTTCTAACCGATCGTTAGGGTTTCTTAACTTATCATTGATGCTCTTATCATAACATTAGGGTTTACCCATGTTACACTTATCTGATTCATACTTGACCCTTAACCACATACTGAACACACATATAATCACTTAGCAATTTTCCAGATTTCATAAAATGCAAGATTTGAGCTCTTTAATGTTATGGATCTATAATCCAACAACCCAGATCTCTAAAAGGCACCTTCTAACACATATCCAACCAACAACTAACATCAAACAACATAAGATCAAGGATTTCGAAATTTTAGGGTTCTTATACCTTTGAGCTTTGATCTCTTGATTCTGACTTTTTGATTCTGTTCTAAGCTTGCTATGAACTGATTCTAGCTTTGTATAACACTCCTTCTCACTCTTAAACCCAAAAATTGATTCTGTTCTAAGCTTGCTATGAACTGATTCTAGCTTTGCATAACACTCATTCTCATTCTTAAACCCGAAAATATAGAGAGAGAGAGGCTCGGTAAAAATGATAGAAATAAAGTTAACATGTCTCTTACTTTAATCTTTAAAATGATACAATACTCTTGGTTGAATGTAATGGCTGAGCCAGCTGCTGTATTATAGGCACATTCAATAGCCTTAGTTGGTCAACAACTCATGCTAGGGCAATCCTTACAAATAACCTTTAATTATTTCAATAAAGGGCATAAATGTCATTTCGCATACTAAATTAATGGCATTCTTGTCAATTTGCCAAACCCTTAGGGTTTAGGGTTTGGATTAGGGCTTAGGGTTTGAACCCTTTGAAGGGTTTCGGTAGAGAAAACGCAGCAAAAATTGAACAATTCAAAGCAATTTCTGAAACCCCAAAACAGGATCTATGTGAAAATCAATTAATTCAGAGGATAGAAATTTTACCGATTTGATTTGCTAGAACCGATCCGGTTGAATCTCCAACGCAATTCAAGTGGACTGCGTCTCTACGGTATCCACACGAACGCTATGCACGAATCGTCCTACGATCCGCAGAAGAGGAAATATGGTACTAGCCACAAAGGAAGGATTTTCAGAACTTTTCTCTCTAGCTTCTCTCTCAAGAGCGGCTAGGGTTTGGTTATGAATGAGTTGTATCCATAATGGAGGCTACATATCATATATATAGCAAACCAAAAAGCACTATTCAAAACCCTAATTTGTAAAATTCGAATTTATATATATATATATATATATATATATATATATATATATATCTTAATAAAGTCTTACTTAATTAATATACCTATATATATAAATTATCCTATTAATTTAAATTAGTAATTTAAATACTATCAATCATATTGATATATTTAAATCCTTTAAATTAATTCCCTTTTAATAACGTTCTATGTGTGTGACCCTATAGGTTATTATTACGTTGGCAATAATTTTAAAATCATATTATAAAATTATAAACAGTGAGCGGCATCTAGTAATGCATCACTGCTACCCAAGTAATAATAAGATCGATGATTCGATGCAACCTTTTCGTGACCAATATTTCAATGTAACCTAATCCTTTTAACCTTAATATCCAAGATTAAACTCGAGTCATGGAATCTGTCATACTCTTCGTAATTTAATCTGAGTTTTCTTGATCAATGAGTAGACTATATGAAACAAATCACTATTTGAGCATGGCCATACATTTCATAGTCCTACTCAATCAAGAGGCCTATGGATATCATCACTAATATATAGGAAAGTTAAATTCCATCTAGATCACACATATTCCTCACACGATTCATGATGTACCCAATAATCACCTTTATAGTCCACCCTGTTAAAGGTGACATTTGATGATATCAAAATACATAAATTCCCGTGTAGTAATATAGTGAATTCAGGTCGGAGGACCATTACATCATTGTCACTATGAGAATTGCCAATGACATTTTACAAAATGTTCCATGTAGAATTCTCATGGTGGGTCTGTCTAGTACATCGTTCTCTAACATGTACCTATGCATTGACTTAATATCTCATATATTTATGACCATTGAGATTTGGCCATCAGTCAATCCACATACTAGTCTCAATGCATTATTGTTGTCCCATCAACAATGATACTCGACTAGGGACATTTAAGAACAATGATACTAATAATAATTATATAATCTCATGTTCAAGTCACATACTTGCAACTATATAATTTGTATCACTATTCTAAGGATTTTATTATGTTGTCATTTATATAACGCAGTAAATAAAATCATAATAAAAGCATTCATTTATGCAATCAAATATAATATCAAAACGTTAAGCAATTATATCAAATAATTGGCCTCTAGGGCATAATCTCTAACAGTCTCCCACTTGCACTAGAGCCAATCACTCATGTATCTAATACCCATGGAACTAGTGTGACCGTCGTGCTTCTGCTGCGACAAAGCTTTGGTCAGTGGATCTGGAACATTATCATCTGTTGGTACTCTTTCTATATGTACATCTCCTCTATCACTGATTTCACGGATGAGATGGTACCGCCTAAGTATATGCTTGGATCGTTGGTGAGATCTGGGTTCCTTAGCCTGTGCAATGGCTCCATTGTTATCACAGTATAACTTAACTGGATCAACAATAGTTGGAACAACACCTAGTTCAGTGATGAACTTTTTAATCCATACAGCCTCCTTGGCCGCACAAGAAGCAGCAATATACTCAGCCTCTGTTGTAGAATCGGCTACTGTCTCCTGCTTAGAACTTTTCCAGCTAACAACGCCACCATTAAGGCAAAATACAAAACCTGACTGAGATTTATAATCATCATTATCAGTCTGGAAACTAGCATCTGTGTAACCCTTTACTGCTAGTTCGTCTTCACCTCCATATACCAAGAATGAATCCTTAGTCCTTTTAAGGTACTTGAGGATATTCTTGACTGCTGTCCAGTGACCTTCACCTGGATTCGACTGGTATCTGCTCGTCATGCTCAAAGCATACGAGACATCCGGACGAGTACATATCATTGCATACATGATAGATTCAATTGCCGAAGCATAAGGGATCTTTCTTATACGCTCCTCATCATCTTGTGATTGAGGACATTGGGCTTTAGAAATCTTTACACCATGAGTCATGGGTAAGTGCCCTCTTTTTACCTCTTGCATGCTGAACCGTTTCAGCACTTTATCAATATATGTACTCTAACTTAGGCCGATCATTTTTCTCGATCTATCTCGATAGATCATGATACCTAAAATGTAGACTGCATTGCCTAAATCTTTCATGGAGAAACATTTTCCTAACCATGTTTTTACAGCTTGTAATGAAGGAATGTCATTCCCAATAATTAATATGTCGTCAACATATAATATTAGGAATACAATGTGACTCCCACTAACCTTTTTATATACACAAGGTTCATCTTCATTTTTAATGAAACCAAACTTTTTGATTGCTTCATCAAATCGAAGATTCCAACTTCGAGAGGCTTGCTTCAATCCATAAATGGATCGTTGCAGCTTACATAACTTTCCAACATCCTTTGGAATGACAAAACCCTCAGGTTGTGTCATGTACACATCCTCAAGGAGATTTCCGTTAAGGAAAGCAGTTTTGACATCCATCTGCCAGATTTCGTAATCATAAAAAGCTGCAATAGCAAGTAAGATCCTGATGGATTTCACCATTGCCACTGGAGAGAAGGTTTCATCATAGTCAACACCTTGAATTTGTCTGAAACTTTTTGCTACCAGTCGGCCTTTATAGGTTTGTACATTACCATCCATGTCGGTTTTCTTCTTGAAAACTCATTTGCACCCGATTGGTTTTAGCCCTTCGGGTGGATCAACCAAAGTCCATACTTAGTTAGTATACATGGATTCCATTTCAGATCTTATGGCTTCAAGCCATCTCTCAAAATCTGGTCCATTTATAGCTTCTTGGTAGGAAGCAGGCTCATCCTGATCTATGAGCATCACATCGCCATTTTGAGTTACAAGATATCCATAATATCTCTCAGGCTCTTAGCGTGTCCTACCAGATCTACGAATTTCTTGTGTAATTTGAGCAGGTTCACTTTCCACAACATTTTGTGGTTCCTGCTCATGTTCCAACTCAAGTTCAATGATATTCTGTTGTTCTTGAATTTCTTCAAGTTCTACTTTCCTCCCACTGTTTCCTTTAGAGACAAATTCTCTTTCTAGAAAAATACCAGTTCGAGCAACAAACACTTTTTTCTCAGAAGGTTTGTAGAAATAATACCCTTTTGTTTCCTTTGGGTATCCCACAAAATTACATTTGTCAGATTTGGGTCCGAGCTTGTCAGAATTCAGACGTTTTACAAACGCCTCGCAACCCCAAATCTTCATGAACGACATACTAGGACGTTTCCCAGTCCACATCTCATATGGCGTCTTCTGAACCATTTTTGTAGGAACACGGTTTAGTGTGAATGCAGCTGTCTCTAGGGCATGACCCCAGAAGCTTATTGGAAGATCTGCATGACTCATCATTGATCGTACCATGTCCAACAAGGTTCGATTCCTCCTCTCAGACACACCATTCCATTGTGGTGTTCCAGGTGGAGTGAGCTGTGATATAATACCACACTCCTTTAGAAGGTCATCAAAGTCTTGGCTTAAGTATTCACCTCCTCGATCAGATCGAATGGCTTTTATGCTTTTGCCAAATTGGTTTTGAACTTCATTCTTGAATTCCTTAAACTTTTCAAAGGATTTGGATTTGTGTCTCATAAGATATACATATCCATATCTACTGAAGTCGTCAGTAAATGTAATGAAGTAATAAAACCTACCTCTTGCTAACGAACTCATGGGTCCACATACATCACTATGTATAAGTCCCAATATATCGCTAGCCCGTTCACTGTGTCCAGTGAAAGGGGCTTTAGTCATCTTCCCTAATAAACAAGATTCACATTTTTCATATGATTCAAAATCAAATGAATCCAAAAATCCATCTTTATGGAGTTTTGATATGCGTTTCTCATTTATATGGCCTAAACGACAATGTCAGAGATATGTCGGATTTGAATCATTTGATTTAAATAGTTTTGTATTTATGTTATAGATAGGCATTTCCAAATCAAGAATATAAAGACCGTTAAACAATTGTGCAACACCATAACAGATATCATTTAAGTAAAACGAACAACGATTGTTCTTAATTACAAATGAAAAACCTTTCTTGTCCAAACAAGAAACAGAAATAATGTTTTTGCTTATAGCAGGCACAAAATAACAATCCTCTAATTCTAATACTAGCCCTGTGGGCAAAGATAAATGATAAGTTCCTACGGCCAGTGCAACAACTTTTGCTCCATTCCCAACACGTAGGTCAACCTCGCCTTTTCCCAAAGTCCTACTTCTTTGAAGTTCCTGCACATTTACACATATGTGAGAACCACATCCAGTATCCAATACCCATGATGTAGAAGTAGACAGGTTAATTTCTATAACATATATACCTGGATCAGAAGTCACACTTCCTTTAGATTTCTTCACTTCTTCCAAATAAGCATGACAATTCCTTTTCCAGTGTCCAGGTTTTCCACAAAAGTGACAATCACCTTCTTTAGCCACCCCTCCTTTAGGCTTTAAAGCCTGTTTGGTTCTGGGATTAGGTCTAGCACCAGATTTAGATCCTATCTTTTTCTTGGCCTTCCAATTTCCCTTAGCATTACCCTTTTGTACCATCATTATGGTAGCGCCTTTTTCATGTTGTTCTCAGCAGTTCTTAACATGCTCAACAACTCAGTAAGGGGTTTCTCAATTTCATTCATTAGATAATTCATTACAAATTGAGAGTAGCTGCTGTTCAATGATTGTAAGACAAGATCAGTTTGGGCTTCTGCAGTTATTGGAAAACCCAACCTATCAAGGTACTCAATATACCCAATCATTTTTAGCACATGTGGACCAACTGGGTCACGTTCACCCATCTTGCAGTGATACAACGCTTTTCTTGTATCATACCTTTCCTGTCGAGCATGCCCTTGAAACAATTTCTTGAGATGCTCGATCATCTCATAAGCATCCATCAACTCATGTTGCTTCTGAAGCTCAGGGGTCATGGTTGCTAACATGAGACAACTCATGTCCAGAGCATCATCTTGATGCTTCTTGTAAGCATTATGCTCTGCACGTGGTGCAGTGATAGCTGGAGCTTCAGGAATCGGTCCATCAAGGACATATAGCTTACGCTCTTGTTTGAGGACAATCCTCAAATTCCTGTGCCAGTCTAGGAAATTAATACCACTCAGCTTGTCCTTCTCAAGGACTGATCGTAGTGAAAGACTACTTGTATTGTTGATGTTTGCCATTTGATATCTACAATTTATAAGTGCCAAATGATAAGTCAATTTGCAGAGTTGATATTATGTAATTTGATAATAGTATATTCAAAATATACTCCCACTATTTTATTCAAATTAATAGCCCTCACCATTAACTCGAAAAGCATTTTTCTATTAAATCTTTCTAGTGAGCCAAGATCCATATTTCATTATGACTTAAGTTAGCTTTAGCTAATCTCTTAAAACACAATTATTTAGGTAGACAACGTTTTTGTCAATTATATCATATATAACTCTTGGATAGTTTGGTAAACAACATTTGTTTCTAGTCCATCTAATGGTACCCACCAAACTCTATGCCTCTAAGTCCTCAATCCTATTGAGATAACTTAGTTAAGTCAGGCCCAATGATTTTAACAGTTTGGATATCACAATTATCCTATCGCATCTTACCAAGATAAATAGGGTACTTTGCTTTGGCAAACCTACATCTATTGATCAAAGTCTTGATGAGTGTTTTTCATTGGAAGGCATCTGATTTAGACTTAATAATTTAATGAGGGATTTTATTAATTAATTCAGATCTCACCATTTTTAATCTCATTAAACATGCACATTATTTATCACATCATATCACATACAAGCATAAATAAAGTGCAAAATTAAATGTGTCACAGTTATGGCCCAATCCACTGTCAATCTTTTCAAGCTAATGAAAGATTGAAGGTCAATCTAAGGTGGTAAAAGACTTTAAAATAAAACGCTTCCTCAAGCATGTGCCTCCTCTCCATCAACATCTTTTATCGTGTTCTCCATCTTGACATCTTCATCGATTACAGATTATTACATGACATAAAGAAACCTCGAGTTACATTCGAGGGGATTTAGATGAGAAAAGAATATTACATTAGAGTTTATAGAAAGGCACGACATGCAAGCCGTATTTTAAAACCAAAAACCACTAACCTATGGGTCAAAAGGCCATAACTGTGCACCATGCATATCACAATAAGCACATAACAATTTATATATAATTAAAGAAAACTATATATAACATGTAGGGGTTGTGACGCCCCCAAATCCAGGTTCTCTAACCTCAGATTCAGTGCTCACGATCCAAGGAAAAATCCAAATTTTCAAATATAACCAGAAATTGAAAAATTTAAAATCCATCAAAACCATATATTGTTATTATTGGGGACACGACCATCGTACGGACACGACCATCGTGCGCTACGACAGGGGGGTCCAAGGGGGGGTTCTCCCCCCTGGCGGTGGTTCGGCTGATAACAATATACTCGGTACATATCATATATGTCCAGATTCAATGAATCATATTAAACCGAATCTGCAAAACATAATATCATATACTCAATTTTAGATCGGTAAAATGGTATCATCATATATATATATATATATATATATATATATATATATATTCTAATTTCAGATCGTTAAAATCAGATCATCATATATCATATATATCGATTCCAATTTCAGATCGGTAAAATCAGATCAGAAAAGTTTCAGATCGGTAAAATCAGATCATCATATATCATATATATATTGATTCCATTTTCAGATCGGTAAAATCAGATCGGAAAAGTTTCAGATCGGTAAAATCAGATCATCATATATCATATATATCGATTCCAATTTCAGATCGGTAAAATCAGATCGGAATAATTTCAGATCGGAAAAATTTTTGATCGGAAAATTTTTTTGATCGGAAAACAACATATATCAAATATATCTATTCCAATAAACACGTAATCTGAATCAATCGTTTCGCAAGTAGCTCTGATACCACAGAAGGGTTTCAGTAGAGAAAACGCAGCGGAAATTGAACAATTCAAAGCAATTTCCGAAACCCCAAAACAGGATCCATGCGAAAATCAATTAATTCAGAGGATAGAAATTTTACCGATTTGATTTGCTAGAACCGATCCGGTCGAATCTCCAACGCAATTCAAGTGGACTGCGTCTCTACGGTATCCACACGAACGCTATGCACGAATCGTCCTACGATCTGCAGAAGAGGAAATATGGTACTAGCCACCAAGGAAGGATTTTCAGAACTTTTCTCTCTAGCTTCTCTCTCAAGAGCGGCTAGGGTTTGGTTATGAATGAGTTGTATCCTTAATGGAGGCTACATATCATATATATAGCAAACCAAAAAGCACTATTCAAAACCCTAATTTATAAAATCCGAATTTATATATATATATATATATATATATATATATATATATCTTAATTAAGTCTTAATTAATATACCTATATATATAAATTATCCTATTAATTTAAATTCGTAATTTAAATACTATCAATCATATTGATATATTTAAATCCTTTAAATTAATTCCCTTTTAATAACGTTCTATGTGTGTGACCCTATATGTTATTATTACGTTGGCAATAATTTTAAAATCATATTATAAAATTATAAACAGTGAGTGGCATCTAGTAATGCATCACTGCTACCCAAGTAATAATAAGATCGATGATTTGATGCAACCTTTTCGTGACCAATATTTCAATGTAATCTAATCCTTTTAACCTTAATATCCAAGATTAAACTCGAGTCATGGAATCTGTCATACTCTTCGTAATTTAATCTGAGTTTTCTTGATCAATGAGTAGACTATATGAAACAAATCACTATTTGAGCATGACCATGCATTTCATAGTCCTACTCAATCAAGAGGCCTATGGATATCATCACTAATATATAGGAAGGTTAAATTCCATCTAGATCACACATATTCCTCACACGATTCATGATGTACCCAATAATCACCTTTATAGTCCACCCTGTTAAAGGTGACATTTGATGATATCAAAGTACATAAATTCCTGTGTAGTAATATAGTGAATTCAGGTCGGAGGACCATTACATCATTGTCACTATGAGAATTGCCAATGACATTTTACAAAATGTTCCATGTAGAATTCTCATGGTGGGTCTGTCCAGTACATCGTTCTCTAACATGTACCTATGCATTGCCTTAATATCTCATATATTTATGACCATTGAGATTTGGCCATCAGTCAATCCACATACTAGTCTCAATGCATTATTGTTGTCCCATCATCAATGATACTCGACTAGGGACATTTAAGAACAATGATACTAATAATAATTATATAATCTTATGTTCAAGTCACATACTTGCAACTATATAATTTGTATCACTATTCTAAGGATTTTATTATGTTGTCATTTATATAACGCAGTAAATAAAATCATAATAAAAGCATTCATTTATGCAATCAAATATAATATCAAAACGTTAAACAATTATATCAAATAATTGGCCTCTAGGGCATAATCTCTAACACCCTTTAGGTTGGCCATTTAATTTCTAAAATTTTCCAATTTAGGTTTTCAAAATTAGAAAATTAGCATTTCTAAATTAGAATTTTCTAATTACATTAAAATTCCTTAATCATACTTAAATCTTGCTAATTAGGATTAATATTTCCTAATTAAAATTGCTAATTTAGCAATTAGGGTCAAAATGGTCATTAGAGTTTATAAACCATTAATTAAGGTTTCTAATAAAAAATAAATTTTCTAAATTAGAACTGAAATTTTCGTAATTAGATTAAAGCTTCTAATTATATAATAATTTCCTAATCTCATTAGGAATTAAACCAATTAGGATTAATACTTCCTAATTACGATTGCTAGTTTAGCAATTAAATCCACCACTATACAATTAGGGTTCATAAATTGGAAATTAGGGTTTTCAATCCCACAATTTAGGGTTTCTAATAGAAAATAATTTTCTAAAATAGAAATTAAATAATCGTAATTTGATTAGAGTTTTCTAATTACTTAACTTTAAAATTAGGATTAATATATCCTAATTAACATTAAATTACTAAATTAACACTTAGGTTTCCTTAATTATAAAATTAGGGGTTTTAATACCGAAATTAGGGTTTTAAATTTGGAATTAAGGTTTTGTATTCAATTTATTAAGATTAACCCTAATTAATCCTATAATTATTTACACTTACGCCATTAAATTCCCGATTTAGGGTTCCATGCACCGAATTAGGATTTTGGATTTCTCGGAACTGAAACTAGGATTTCCAGAACCGATTTCGAGGGTTTCTTGTTAAACGCTAGGGTTTTCTAACCGAACACTGTCGTTCTTAAAATACGATTAGGCTTTGACACATATATTCTTTATCTGGTCAACCCTTGACCCTTACCTTGACCCTTAACCACATTTAGCACACATACATTACCATATTCACAGAATTTAATCACATAAATCCTTAATCCTGAATAATTCACCTATATCCTTCACAAAATTTTTAAATCATCAAAATTTCACCCTAATAATATCAAACACATATACTTATTTTCTAGTCTAGGTCTAATATTTGACCTTAAATCAATCAATTAAGATTTTAATAAATTGTCTAAATTCTCGGGTTGTCACACTCTGACTTGGGCGTGCGCGTGTGGAACGGACGAGGATTGGGCTTTGACCATTCTTGACTAAGATTTTGGTGTATTTTAGAAGCCTATTTTGACTAGGATTTGGGCAGAAAAAAAATATAAATGGATTCTTTTTATCAAAGGAGAGGGATTACACAATTTTGAAGAAAAAAAAGCAAGGAGCAAGATCAGATCTGAAGGCTACAAGTTGGAGTTTCTTTTCTTTACTCTTTTAAATTGTGTAACTTCTTAAGGATGATTTATCAATTATTTGTGATTTTTATTTCCATCATGAACTAATTCTCTTTATTAAGATTCCAATGGAACCTTTTATGATTACGAACTGATTATTTAATTTATTCCAATTATTTCTGTTGAAGTGAATTGTTCGTCATGCCTTGTATTTATTGATTAATTATCTGGTCAATAATTACCTTGTTACTCTAGTTGGAATCGAGAGAGGAATTCTAGGATTAGAACTGGGGATGATGACATGTGACTTAGTTATTTGCACAGTGAATAATTAGGTTTGTGAATAGAATGAGAATATCTATTTGCCGCATGTAACACATAAGAAATTGGGATTGTAACGAGTTTAATTCAATTGTTTTGCATAGAGATATAGCAAAATTAATCTGGGTTAAATAGAAGGCAATTGATCACTCGAGAGAGGGCTTTTGGCATTTGAGAGTAGACATAATAATTGTGATAATTGAATAATTGATTTAGTAATCGTAATTGGAGAAATTGGAGTCTTAGTTATCATTCATCTGCTTTCAAATAATTGTTAATTAGTTCTTGTTTTCTTTTAGCATAATTTCTTGGTTAGATTTACAATTAGTTTTCTTAACTTTAATAATCACAATTTTTGGATTGTTTAAATAAAATTGGATTGATATAGTACTAGTAATTGGAATTTATTAATTAGAATTCTCTGAGGGATCGATGCTCTAATTTATCACTATATTACTTGTTGATCGTGTATACTTGCACGTTTACTTTGATTGTGAAATCAACCAACAAGTCCCAAGACACGAAAGATGGTAGGGATATACAGAAATCAATGATCCATTCTGAGAGATCTTGTGACATCTCAATGTCCATCTATCAAGGATAGGTTCAGAATGCATCAAGATCACAAGGCCCTGGAGAAACAGACAAATATCAAGCAAGTATCAATGCATAACTAAAAGGAAAGTGAATCAAAATATATTTCTGTGCCACATATAGTACTGTTTGATAGATACATCTGTGCTGTACATGAAAAAATGGCTAAGCTAGTCTGTGTAGGAAATTACAAAGCTATCTACAGATCTGTATGTATGCGGACTATTAGATCTAACATAACATCCCTCTGTGAAGACGGAGGTAGCACTGCAAGCTTTTGCCCAAGGGTATCTACACGAGCTAGCAGATCAGAGGCTAACTGTATGGTGGCATAATGCTCATCAATGTAAGCACTCATGTCGGCCAGACTGACAGTCATCTGGGATCTAATGGAAGTGCTATCTGCAATGGCCACATCCCTAGCAGATAAGGCGGCATCCCGCTCTCCAATCAATGCATCTCTGGCTGATCTAGCCTCATCCGTCTCTAACAGAGCGGTATCTCTCTCATCAAGAGCTGTCAACATCATGGCCCTAGCCTGATCTCTATCATAGGTCATCAGATGTAAGCTCTGTTCTAAATGGTGTGCCGAATACTGAGTAACAGTGGCACTCGGGGTGGGAGAATCCACCACAAATGCTGGCAGCCCAGCAGTCAAATCGTCGGTGGAAATAACAGCTTCCTCTATAGGCTCCTCATCGTCAGAATCAGTCCCCTGCTATGACGCCCCCAAAATAGGTATACATCAGCCATTTTGAGTCTTCAATAACATGGTATTCGTGAATAATGACGTGAATAGTGTCGTATTCGTGAATAGTACCGTATACGTGAATAGTAACTCCGACATCAAAAGACAAGAATTTCACAAGAAAAATCTTACAAATAATCCAGCATAATGATATTAGAAGAAATAATATCATTTTAAAAAAAAAATAACATCCCTTACCTTGAAAAGACTGTACTTCTAGCTGGAATACCAGATATAGTGCTGAAGGGAACTTGTACCGTACATCAACACTTAAAGTATCAAAATACTCACAAGAATACGCTCGATAATATAGAGAGAGAAAGGGAGAGAAAACTTCAGTTTCTGGTGTGATTTTTAATTCTAACCTAAGCACCCTATTTAAAGAAAAATGCTTAGAACACCAAAGCAGAAAATTTAATAAAATATTAATATATTTTTCTTAATTTCTTAGCAGCCTTCTTTGGTCAAAAACATCATCCAACAACCCACCAAAATCACAAAAAATGTTTTTCTTAAAATAATAATTAAAACTTTTAAAAATCAATTATTTCGGAACTACGGAACTTCAATAATTCATAATAAATAGCCCTTTTATCAAAAAAATTCGAACCACATGTCCTTTCTATAGGAAATTCCATTCTCTACAACTTTATAAGTTTAAGTTTTTCCAAATTCCAAGTAGAAGTTGACCGAAATCCACAAACGGACGATTTTACGGGCTATAAATCAATTTCAGTCAAGAAATGGGGTCCACCGACATGTTTAACATGTTTTAAACATTAATTGTAACAAAAATACTCCTCCTCCTCATATACTCATAAATATCACCATTATTATATTATTAAAATATAATAATATATTTAATTGAATTGTTTTATCAAAAAAGATAAAATATTAATTTTTCTACAATTGTCACTTTTAAATTTTCTCTATCTATATCCACATAAAATGAATATTTTCCTTATCATATAGATCAATAATTAATTATTCACAAATAATATTACAGAATCTCAATACTGACAACCAGGCAATTCCCAGAAAAGAGGGGGCTTTCCAATAAGGATTTCTCCTTACTGGCGCACAATTAGGTGACCAAACCTCTCCTTAGACAGAACTTTCTAGACATTACCAATAATGTTATCTAATAATATTATTCAAATAATATGAATTATTGATCTGATAATGAAAATACTGTGTAGTGACAATTATTGAAACAACAATAATATAAAATATCAACGTAGTAATTATTGAATCAATAAAATAAAATATTAAACAGTAACTACTGTAACAATTATTGAGTAATGCCTTCCTACATAAGAATCAATAATTGGTGCAATATCGTGTGCTACTGTGTTTTAACCACCGGGTATTCCAACAGTATTAACGGTAACAACTATGCCGTTATTTATAAACAACTTATACTTGTTGTTTTCTTCATCCAATCGCTTTTCATTATGGGGCCCACACAAGGTTGCACCGTTGTACGAATATTCCCTTACAGTATGAATATTCCACGACCAAACAAATATTTTTCGATGAAAATGAATATTTTATAACCACTTGCATATTTGAAATATTTGCGCATTTTACCCATAATTAACCGCATTAATCAAATCAACCCTTACTATTTCAAAATAATAAATAGAGGAAATTTAATTTTATTTATAATAAGTTGGGGTCTTACAACCTCCCCTCCTTATAAAATTTTGTCCTCGAAATTGATGTACGTACCTGGTGTTTCAAAAAGGTGAGGATACCTCGCTTTTATTTCTGTTTCCAACTCCCAGGTCATTTCCTCAATAGCATGGTTTCTCCACAAAACTTTAACTTGTGGTATTACCTTTGTACGTAAGACATGCTCCATCCTATCCAAGATCTTGACAGGTACCTCCTCGTAAGTTAAGTCTTCGACTATCTCATCCGGTTCTAACTCAATAACGTGGTTCGAGTCTTTCACATATTTAAGAAGCAGAGATATATGAAAAATATTATGAACACGAGACATACTTGGAGGTAACGCGAGTCTATAGGCTACATTTTCTACTCGGTCAAGAATCTGAAATGGGCCAATAAATTATGGATTGAGCTTTCCTCTCTTCCCAAATCTTGTAACTCTCTTCCATGGAGCAACACGCAACAATACATGATCCCCAATACTAAATTCCACGTCCTTTCAACGAAGATCCGTATAACTCTTTTGTCGATCCTGTGCCATTTGTATACATTGTCGAATTATTTGGATCTTTTCCGTAGTCATATGTACTAACTCGGGTCCCAACAATGTTGCTTCACCTACCTCATTCCAACATATTGGAGAGCGACACTTTTGTCCATACAATGATTCTAATGGAGCCACACCTATACTTGCCTGATAACTGTTGTTGTAGGAGAATTCGACCAATGGTAAATACTTATCCCAACTCCCTTTGAAATCTAGGACACAGAGTCTTAATAGATCTTCAAGAGTTTGAATAGTCCTCTCTGATTGTCCGCCCGTTTGATGATGGTATGCCGAACTGAATCGTAAATCCGTGCCCATATCTTTTTGAAAGATAACCCAAAATCGTGAAGTGAATCTTGGGTCACGATCCGAAACTATGGATACTATCATGCCATTCAATCTCATAATCTCATTTATATACATATGAGCAAGATGTTCAAGGGAATAAGTCTCCCGTATCGGCAAGAAATGAGCAGACTTGGTTAATCTATCAACAATAACCCAAATAGCATTTATGCCTTGAGAAACCGTGGGAAGACCCGTAACGAAATCCATGGTAATGTGTTCCCACTTCCATTTCAGAATCTCAAGTGGTTGCAATGGACCCTTAGGCACTTGATGCTCAGCATTTACACATTGACAAGTTAAACACCTCGAGATAAACTTCGCGATCTCTCTCTTCATATTGTTCCACCAAAATGTATGTCGAAGATCACGATACATTTTGGTACTTCCAGGATGGATTGCAAATGGTGTATTATGTGCCTCCATCATGATCTTATTTTTTAAATCAAAATTGTTAGGAACGTAAAGTCTGGAGTGGACTCGAAGTATTCCTTCTTCATCGATTCTTGCTTCTGGAATATCACCATCTTGTACTTTTTTCTTCATACACATCAGCTCCGGGTCTATGGCTTGAGCAACTTTAACTTCA
Organism: Panax japonicus; assembly: GCA_020205505.1. NCBI lineage: Eukaryota > Viridiplantae > Streptophyta > Magnoliopsida > Apiales > Araliaceae > Panax > Panax japonicus. Next base: position 47,254,170 of record CM035114.1, read on the forward strand.
TCGATTAAAGTTGGTTCTATGCGTATACTTGACATTATCTCACACATTCCTGCATATGATCTTCTACTCAATGTGTCAGCTACCACGTTTGCTTTTCTAAGATGGTATTGAATGGTGTGGTCATAATCTTTTAACAGCTCGAGCCAACGTCGTTGTCGCATGTTGAGTTTCTTTTGGGTGAAGAAATATTTGAGGCTTTTTTGGTCTGAATATATCTCCACTTTCTCTCCATATAGATAGTGCATCCAGATCTTTAGCGCGAAAACGACTGCTGCAAACTCTAGATCATGAGTAGGATAATTCCTCTCATATTTTTTAAGTTGTCGTGAGGCATAGGCTATGACTTTCCCATGTTGCATGAGAACACATCCTAACCCTTTGCCTGAAGCATCGCTGTAGATAACAAATGCATCCGAACTAGATGGTATTATAAGAACAGGTGCCGAAATTTGTCTCCTCTTGAGCTCTTGGAAACTCTTCTCGCATTCCTAGCTCCATACAAATTTTGTATCTTTCCGAGTCAGCTGAGTTAACGGAGTAGCGATTCGAGAAAATCCATCCACGAATCTCCGATAATAACCATCTAAGCCCAAAAAGCTACGTACTTCGGTTACCGACTTTGGTTGCTCCCAACTTTGTATTGCCTCAATCCTTCGCCGGGTCAACAGATACTCCATGTTTTGACACCACGTGCCAAGGGAATGCTACTTCCTCAAGCCAGAACTTCTCATTTCTTCAACTTGGCATATAGCTTATTTTCACATTACCTTTGGAGTACCAGCTTCAAATGGTGCTCATGATCTTCACGGCTTTTGGAATATATGAGAATGCCATCAATAAAGACAACAACGAACTGATCCAAATAGTCCTTGAATACTCGGTTCATCATATCCATGAAAGCCACAGGAGCATTAGTCAATCCAAAAGACATGACTAAAAATTCATAATGCCCGTATCGAGTTCTGATGGCAGTCTTTGGAATATCCTCAGTTCTAATCTTCAGCTGATGATATCTAGAACGAAGATCGATCTTTAAAAAGAATTGTTCTCCTTACAATTGGTTAAACAGGTCATTAATACGAGGTAACGGCTACCTATTCTTGATGGTGACATGGTTCAATTCTCGATAGTCAATACAAAGTCGCATACTCCCTTCTTTCTTCTTTACAAATAAAATAATAGCACCCTAAGGAGATGTACTAGGACGAATGAAACCGATGTCGAAAAACTCCTGTAGTTGGACCTTTAACTCCTGAAGTTCAATAGGAGCCATTCGATATGGGGTTTTAGAAATGGGCTTTATACCAGGTTCAAGATCAATAAAGAATTCAACTTCACATTCTGGGGGTAGACCAGGAAGTTCTTCAGGAAACACGTCAGGAAATTTACTAACAACATGAATATTATTCAAATCTGATGTGTCTTTATTCAATTCCATAACACGGGCTAAGAAAACTTGACATTCGTTTTTCAATAAACGAATAGCTTTATGACTAGATATAACAGTGATTGATTTTAATGGTTTAGTTGCTTGAATTCGTACAACAGGTTGGTTAGGAATATGAAAACTAACAACCTTACGAAAATAATCAATTTTGGCATGATGAATAGTTAACCAATCAATCCCTAAAATCACATCAAAAGCAAGTATCTTTAAAGAGATAAGGTCAACAGGTAATGTGATGGTGCCAACTTGGATCAAACAAGATTTATAAACAGTAGATGTGATGAAAGTTTCTCCTAACAGAGTCTCCACAGATAAATCAAAGTCTAATTTCTCCGGAGTTAAGTTTAAACATTGAGCACAAGCAGGAGAGATAAATGAATGGGTAGCACCGGTATCAAGTAAGGTATAAACTTTGCAAGAATTTATGATTAGCTTACCCGTGATCACCTCGTTTGGGTTCCTCATATTTTGATCAGTCATGACAAACGCTCTTCCAAGAACTGTTGACTTTGACTTTTCTGGGACAGCCTTTTGAGTCACCATCCCCGCTGGACTTGGTTTCGCTATAGTACAATCTCGAGCGATATGTCCTTCCTTTCCACAATTATAACATACCTTGAACTGTTGTGGGCAGTTTGGGCTGATATGTCCCTCTTTTCCACATTTATAGCATACGACTGGTGGTCATTCTCCTCCATTAGAAACAGTTGCTGCTGAAGCTGACGTCTTCACATGGTCATTGTTGAATATCCTCTTTTTAAAATCTCCTCCCGACTCACTTCTTCTATTCTCATGGCCATGATTACCACCAGAGTGGCTACCGCCTTTGTCCGTATTCTTCTTTCTCCGCTAGTTATCGTTGTTCTGATGACTGCTATCACCAGTATGATCCTGGTTATGGTCCCTCGGTTGAACGTACTCGTTATCTCGTTCTAACAATTGAGCCCTGTTGACAACATCTGAATAGAGAGAAAATTTATGAGAAATGAGATACTGACGTATGCCGGGTTTCAAACCTCTCAGAAACATCCGCGTCATACATTCCTCATTCTCCACCAAATGAGGTGCAAACCTGGATAACTCTGCAAATTTTGCCCAGTACTGGGACACCGTCATGTTATTTTATTCCAGTCTAATGAACTTCACTACCTTCATATGACGAATACTTTTAGGAAAGTACTTGTCAGTGAAAAGTTTCTGAAACATCTCCCAAGACATGCTGAGTGCGGCTGGATGGGTACGCTTCATAGATTCCCACCAGTAATCTGCCTCATTACGGAAAATAAAGGTGGCGAATGGAACCTTCCGTTCCTCCGTGCATCCCAAGACATGGAATATCTTGGTGATTTGTTTGACCCACGTTTCTGCCTTAATCGGATCCGGCTTTCCCCAGAATTTTGGTGGTCCCAACTCTTTGAACTGCTTGGTTGTGACAAACCGTGCGTTGTTATCATTTCCACCTGTATTTTATACACAAGTCTCCCTCGTCTGATTTTGCATGAACTGCAAAATGCTTCTAAACATCCCGTCGTTCATCATCTTCTCATTGGTGTTGTTAACAGGAGGAACATTGCCAGCCTGTTGCACGTTCTCCTCGTTGGTGAGTAAAGGTGTCTCCACGGTCTCATTTACTCCACTGTTAACATTCTCAGTCGACATTCTCAAATACTTCCATAAAATAATGGTTAATTAAGGAAATCAACATATCACATAATATCCATATATACTGACCAACTAACAAATAAGCTTAGGTAGGACACACTAGGGAAGGATTTACTCGTCTCTCCCATCCTAGTTCTATTCCCCGATCTCTGCCAGAGATCATATCCCTAAGCTCTGATACCAACTGTGACGCCCCTAAAATAGGTATACATCACCAATTTTGAGTCGTCAATAACATGGTATAGAAACAACTACAACTTTATTAATACAACACGAAAACTGTGAGTTTAAATACAAATATTATCATCTAGACAATATTCACACCCAAATAAGTCCTCATTACAATTATTGGTATGTTATTTTATAAAAATGGTGAGGACTACTAAAACAACTTTCTAGAATCATCATTCCACACCCCGACTAGAACTCGCTACATTCTCGCCTCCTAATAAGAAAAATGGAACAAAAAGGAAAATGGTGAGCTCAACTAGCCCAGTAAAGAATGTTATGACTAAGATAATATAGAACAAATTATCGTTAGTCTTCAACAGGGAAAAATCTGATAAAATACAATAGACAACAAGTTTCAGATCAATATTTGCAGCGGAAATAATAATTCATAGAAGAGTTACGTAGAGAATGAAATCTACTATAATCTATGAATTTAAAAGTCCATCATCAATATTTTATCCCTGTAACATCAACCTATATTCATCATGAATCAAATATTCATCTTTGCACTACAGGCCAACGATATTCATCAGTCGGTCATGTTCATCTCAACACCTATACATCTTTGCACTACAGGTCAAAGATATTCATAAGAAAATCAACCATCTTTGCACTATAGGCCAAAAATATTCAGTAATACCATCATTTAGGACTGAGGATGATGAAAAATATTTTAAAGAAAATGAATCCAGTGAAACAAAAGAACAAGTATTATGGATTCGTACTTTAAACAATCCGAGTTCAAAAATATTTCATAAATAATCATATTGAAGTAAAATTCAAGAATGATCAAAACATAGATACAAACAAAGCTAGTATCCACAATAGATATTTTGGACGAAAACAAAAAATTTAATTTTTCTGTGAATAATGTCGTATTCGTGAATAGTGTTGTATACGTGAATAGTAATCCCGACACCAAAAGAAAAGAATTTCACAAGAAAAATCTTACCAATAATCCAGCATAATGATATTAGAAGAAATAATATCAATTTAAAAAAAATAACATCCCTTACCTTAAAAAGACTGTACTTCTAGCTAGAATACCGGATATAGTGCTGAAGGGAACTTGCACCGTATAGAAACACTCATAGTATCAAAATTCTCACAAGAAATGCTCGATAATATAGGGAGAGAAAACTTCAGTTTCTAGTGTGATTTTCAATTCTAACCTAAGCACTCTATTTATAGGAAACTACTTATAACACCAAAGCAGAAAATTTAATAAAATATTAATATATTTTTCTTAATTTCTTAGCAGCCTTCTTTGGTCAAAAACATCAGCCAACAACCCACCAAAATCACAAAAAATGTTTTCCTTAAAAAAATAATTAAAACTTTTAAAAATCAATTATTTCGGAACTACAAAATTTCAATAATTCATAATAAATAGCCCTTTTATCAAAAAAATTCAAACCACATGTCCTTTCCACAGGAAATTCCATTCTCTACAACTTTGTAAGTTTAAGTTTTTCCAAATTCCAAGCAGAAGTTGACTGAAATTCATAAACGGGCGATTTTACGGGCTATAAACCAATTTCAGTTAAGAAATGGGGTCCACCGACATGTTTAACATATTTTAAATATTAATTATAACAAAAATACTCCTCCTCATATAATCATAAATATCACCATTATTATATTATTAAAACATAATAATATATTTAAATGAATTATTTTATCAGAAAAGATAAAATATCAATTTTTCTACAATTGTCACTTTAAAATTTTCTCCATCTATATCCATATAAAATGAATATTTTGATTATTATATAAATCAATAATTAATTATTTACAAATAATATTACAGAATCACAATACTAACAACCAGACAGTTCCCAGGAAAGAGGGGGCTTTCCAATAAGGATTTCTCCTTACTGGTGCGCAATTAGGTGACCAAACCTCTCCTTAGACAGAACTTTCTAGATATTGCCAATAATGTTATCTAATAATATTATTCAAATAATATGAATTATTGATCTGATAATGAAAATACTGTGTAGTGACAATTATTGAAACAACAATAATATAAAATATCAACGTAGTAATTATTGAATCAATAAAATAAAATATTAAACAGTAACTACTGTAACAATTATTGAGTAATTCTTTCCTATGTAAGAATCAATAATTGGTGCAATACCGTGTGCTACTGTGTTTTAACCACCAGGTATTCCAACAGTATTAACGGTAACAACTACGTCGTTATTTATAAAATACTTATACTTGTCGTTTTCTTCATCCAATCACTTTCCGTTATGGGGCCCACACAAGGCTGCCCCGTCGCACGAATATTCCCCGACAGTAAGAATATTCCACGACCAAACAAATATTCTCCGATAAAAATGAATATTTTATAATCACTTGCATATTTGAAATATTTGCGCATTTTACCCATAACTAAACACATTAATCAAATCAACCCTTACTATTTCAAAATAATAAATAGAGGAAATTTAATTTTATTTATAATAAGTTGGGGTCTTACACCTACACTGTCGATACTGCTGCAGCCGATGCAGTCTCTATCTCCATCCATGCGGAATACTCTGCAGAACAACCTGGAAGACTGACAGAAAACTCAGCCAAATCTCGGTGATCCCAACAGGCATACAACCTGGATCTGTCCTCCGCTGATAAACGCTGTGACGCGAAGCGCTGACTCACTGCCCCCTCATACTGGTGAAAGTCCTTGAACTAGTCAAACTGACACATCACGGCCAGTGGGTGGTAAGTGATCATGCCCCTCAATCCAGCCAGAGGGAGATAATCCATGCCTGGAGCATGAGTAATGAAGCTGTAGGGTGAACTAAGCCCTGAACAAGGCAATATGGCAAATGGATCTCTAATCCCTGCCAGAAAAACTGACCATGATGCAGCATCTGTACACTCTGTAGGCTAAAAGGAGTACGAAATGGCTATATCATGGGTGAAAGAAAACCCCTGCCGTCTAAATGTGCTAATTGGTCTCAAGTGTGACATAAACCACACGTACAACATGAATGAGCTTCCTACAAAAACTCCTGTCAGATAAGTGCAGCAATATGCTGCGATGATCATCGGTACAATGGTATGACCCTCCCTGAGAGCTCTCACTGCCATAATGACACCGATATCTAGATCATCCATGTATCGCGGCATGTAGACGTATGACAATACGCATAGAAGTAGTACATCTGCTTTGGCTGAACACCAATGATCTTCCGGTGTGGTGAAATCCCCAGCATGCCGTGCATACTATCCTCGAAACCAAACCTGTCAAACAGGAAATAATGGGATATCACGTGGCCGGATGTAATCTCATCCTGCACCACTCTGCGTCTCAATTCGGTGAGGGTCATGAACTATCTGCTCATGTCTCCAATAGCCATATGCACGCAAGGTCTGTCCAGTGACAGCATCGTCAACCGTGCATACTCCTCCAAAGTAAGAGTCAACTCCTGGGTCCCAAATCGGAATACCTATTTCTCCGATACCTAGTGCTCTAGCATGCCCTCTACAAATCCTGGAAGAACCTGAAACATCAGTAAGGTCATAGTATGCTGCAGCAAATCATCTACGATCACCATGTCTGATGGTGATATACTATCATACCATGAGCGCATACCAGCTACCACCATAAATGGCGGGGTATGATCAATACGACTAACTGTCGAAGAAGACATCTGTACGGGTCGTGTCATAAGACCATCTCTGGACATACATACATATGCATAACATAATAACATGCATGATACAATAGATGGCACTATGATATAGGGAATGGAAAACTGTACATACATTCCTAAGTATATCATCATCTAATACATCTCTGTACAGCTAAAATACAGGGAAATGGGGCGAAGCTACCCAACATACAACAGAGGCCTATCAAAAGAGATAACAAGAAATACATCAAAAAAAGACAAGAGTGTCGAGGTCTACAACATCGATACGATCCGCCTGATGTAACTCCTCCTGAGTCACTGGATCCTCTATGTACAGGGATGTCAGGCCGATACAAAGGAGGATCTGCACCGGTAAAACAATATGGGTCACATGAGGGATCAGCGCCAGAGCTGAAAGGATCAAAAGTATCTTCCTCTGCAGGATCTCTGCCCAAATGCCGAATAAAAAGATATGACCAGTTCAGCTATCCAGTCAGTCTGTCAATCTGTGTCACATGAGTCGGATCTCTGACACATGCTAGCCAATCCGTCATCATCATGGATCCTGGAACCATATCCCCATAAACTCTGTGGTACGGGTCTGAGCTCCAATTGTACAAGGGATCCACCAATGCTGGAACATCTCCTAAGAACAGGGGGCCTCTGACAATGTAAAACTTTCAATCCCCATCAATGGGATGTCAATGACGGGTGACTGCGAAATAGGCCAATAACTCCTGATAGGAGGCAAGATCGGCATACGGATCTCTCCTGTAGTTCTCCTAATAGCATGATCTCCTAAATAGAGCTCCCATCCTCCATCTGTAAAGAGAGGAATCTTGCGGGTGGAAATGACGTACTCTACTCCAGTCGGGTACCCATCCTCAAATCTAACTCCCAAATGCTCTCCAGAGTAGGGAATCCATGTGATGACATCAGCTATCAATAGCTCAAGTTATAGGTGACAATGAGTGAAACCCTCAGCAACAGGGACCTCCGCCAGTATGGAATGATGCCATCTCCGTCCTCGTGGATAGGTATCTAAACCTAACACGCTCATAGGACACAAACAAGGAAGCCTCTCATAGGCCCAAAACTGCTAACATAAAGGCAAATATCTGCTGTCAGTCAACACTCTTAACCCATAAATGGGAAAAGACAAGAGAAACACTCACCAGCAGAAATGGGTAGAATCCTAACCACGCCTCGGTCAAGCCCTGTGATCGCATGCACATTCCCCTGAGGAAATAGGCAAAGGTGTAGGAACCCCAATCATACTCTCCTATACGGTCCACGTGTTAAGTGGCGCTGATCAAAGATAAAGACACCGTAGAGGAATTATCTGCTATAAAGTAGCCCCTAATGATCATCAGGAAAAATCACCGAAAAATGCGGTCCCTGACTCTCACATCATCGGGTTTGGGCTCACTAAACAGCCCGCTCGTAGCATCTACGCTCAAAGGACCTGTACGAACATTCCTTCCCTTGAGCACCTCCACTGGAACTCTCAACAAGGATCTGACGGCAGTAGGGGTGATATCCGCCGTGAAAGGCACCGGCTCCACTCCATACCTGTGATAAACCTCCAATCCATCAACGTCATCATCACCTCGCAGTCCAGCAAATGTAGTGACTGAGTCTGGTGAAACCACCGCTTATACAATGCCATGAGGTAACCCCAGGGACAACGACGGGGTAGAATGAAGAAGAACCTCTCGAATCCCCAGCCATGGACGATCGCTCTGTAGTCATCATGCAAAGCCTGATACATAGAGTGGATGCTAAACCAGTTCCCTCAAGGCTGTATGAAGCCGGGAACCTACATCAAATGCAGATCAACATCAGACTCCTTGACTCCTCATCAATAGGAAATAAGGAAGATTAAAGATCTAACTTCATACCTTGTTTGCATGCAGGTATATTGAAGGATGCCTACTCTTGTCACCCAGAAAATCTGAGTTCGCCACTTGAATATCTGGCAATTCCCTACGGGGAACACGTACTGCAGGAGCAGGAACCTCGATCGGTGCATCCTCTTCCTCGTTCTCGATATTCGGCACTTCAACCCGAGTAGGACGTACCACCGCCTCCGCCAAGTGACGAGACTGTCTAACAGAACGACACTGAGGCTCTTCAAAAGCCCTCCTCCGTACACCAGAAGTGGTCCTGTAAGAACTACTCGGCTGATCCGGATCCATGATATTTAGACAAAAAGTGTCTAAATCACCTCAGAAAGGGTGTGATAATTTCTTACCTAGAGTCTTTTCAAAATGCATTCTATGATTACATGCATGCATGCATTGCTTTAACATACATTTAAAGTAGAGTTAAAATGCATGACTACCCAATACCTACATTTTGGGAAAATTTTGTTATAGTCCCCTTTGCAAATGGGACTATCCACATGCACATAGGCATGACTAGGTGGCCATTCAGTAGCACACCTATACACAGTCATATACATCATGTATGCATCAATACATTAAAGTAAAAAAATCCGTAAGTGTAGTCTAATTACCAGGATTATTTTTCTTATCTACCTTTACTCATTTGTCCTCAAATAGGATAAGAAATGACAGTAAAAGGTGCCAATTTGACTGTTTCAAAAGTTAAATTTTTTCACATCATTATATTCAGCATGGTTTAATACTAATATTTGCTATGTTGAATATATTTTATCAAGTCATATCTGCATGCATATTCACCACTATGTGTCTAAATGAATTTCATGCGATAAGTCATTTTCTAACGGACAAAAATTGGAAAAAAATACATGCATGTGTTATCAGGACAGTGAAGAATGCTTGTACGGTGATAAAATATGCAGAATGTTGCCCGAACTCAGCAGATCTGAAGAAGAGCTCTAAGATTTCCTTTGCTGCGCAACTTGAAAATGACTAATAAAAACAATTAGCCACCTATACATAGGCACGGCTAGCCGCAGGCTAACCTGCGGCTCTTGCAGGTACACATATGGCCCCCCTACATGGGTCCCACACCTCTGGCTCGCTCCAGTTAGAGTTGCAAAGGAGGTCTCACAAGCTAAAAAGGCCAAATCAGGAATAAAAATGCTACACGATTGAGCGGATTAGCCTGAAATCCTAGTTTCTTGTCGGTCAGAGTTAAACTCCTGTCGCCTCAATGGTATTCACCTGAATGAAGGGTATACTATACCAATGAGCTCAGCTTTTACAAACCATGCTCGGTAATACCCCACAGAGGTCTGATGCCGTCACAACCCTAACCTCCCCGGCGGGGGTTACAATGCCAAAGTTATCAACATCTACGTATCCCCGACGGGGGTCACAATGCATATCTTTCAAACATCTATGTATCCCCGGTTGGGGGTCATAACGCATATCCTTCCAAGCATCCACGTGTCCCTGGTGGGGGTCACAGTGCAATGTAACCATTGATGCGCACATCAATGAAGGTCAAGCAACCTTGACGTCATATCAGCCGATGGCAATTAAACCCATCGAAGCGACTTTGCCCAACAAGGGTTACAACATAATGCTACCATTGACACATACATCAATGAAGGTCAAGCAACCTTAATAATACGCCCAGCTGGGATCTATCCTGTGATACACACATCAACAAAGGTCAGGCAACCCTGGCAGCGACAACACTGTTGGCAGTGACTCCGACAGTATGAGGGAACATGTTATACACATCCTCAAAACAGACAAAGCCTTATCTCCACAGATCTCTTTCACACAAGAGGTACCTCTATGGAGTATAGGCCAGTGTGTAGAATTCAAGACTTTGGTGGTAGTCCTAACGTCAACATCCTTGGGAACTTGGATTGAATGTCCAGGTCATCATTGATTGTCATCCTAACAGGATTACATGACAATCATTCATGCATCATACATTTGCATCATGTTGCTGCACATAACATCATGTTTATCTTGCTTGCATTTCAAGTGTCTAGGATTCTTTATCCTATCCATGCCTTGCATTGCATGAATATGATAAAGAGGGGCATCTGTAGACACTCGAAATTTTCTGCACTCCTATTACTAACATTGCAGGAGGGTAGATTCGTCTTTTAGAGATAACCCTGAAAGACAACTTACATCTATTTTGGATACCACCAGAAGTTCAGTTCCAACCCGAAACACAAACCGATAGCATCATGTTAACCCAAAACACACACCGGGAATGTACTTTCTGATCTCGGAGATAACCCCGAGATATGCAGATCAAAAGACCAACAACAACACCAGAGAGGATAGTTCTGTCTCGGTAATAACACCGCGACGCTTAGTTCCAGTCCCAGAGACAACACTGGGAGTAGCAACTCCATCCTTGGTGATAGCCCCAAGGGATGCCACTGCAGTTCTGGCAATAACCCCAAAAATGCTTGTTTCAAACATGTGCGATCAACTTTAATTCAGATGACAGTGAGACATATAAACAAGTAGCCCAATCTTAGATGTAACCCTGAGCAACGTCTGCTTTCTGCTTAAACCGGCGATAACCCCGGTGAAGAGTCACAACGTCATCTATCAACATCAACAAGATGATATCGTAGCATACCAACAAGTAGTCCAATCTCAGCTATAACCCTGAGCAACGTCTACTTTCAACTCAAACCAGCGATAACCCTAGCTAGGAGTCAAGCGTCATCTTGTTCCTTCAACAATGGCACGTCGTCTTAGCACTTCATACATACATCCAAGAATGTCCCACAAGAATTGAGGAATGACAATCCCGAGTGACTATTACGTGTGGCAGTACTTTGGATAGAATTTGAAGCTTGAATACCATGGGCATAGACCCCTCTTCCTGACTTCGTACAACCTCTAATCCATGTCATTGCGTAACTCTTGACACTAGTTGTCCGAAGAAAGTCAGATATACCTCGTTCGGATGCTCGGATTGAAGTTCTGCAAGTTCGAGTGGAAATTATTGTGCAGGAGTGCACGTCTAATGAGACGACGGGACACGCGAGGCTCGGATCCACCACGACCAGCCGCAGGTACAACTGCGGATACCATAGGTGTACCTGCGACCATCAGTCTAAAAATATATGCTGGGGGGTCAGCCATTTGAGGGAGGGAGGAGAAGGAAAAAGGCGAGGAAGCTCTGTCCATTTTATTCTGCATACAAATCTTTTGAGTGTTTCCTCTTCTTTAAACACTAGTTAGCTCACATATAGCTATCTTTTATCCGGCGGGAGCTGAGTGTTTATCCATTTAAAGTCATAGAAGTCTACTTTGGCAGCCCACTATAAGCCTTCTTACATTTTATAAAGCCTTCTTCTCATATAGCACAAACTATTATACACATTGAGAGTCGTGTTGTGTGCATTTTCTCGGACTTCGGTCCATGGTTTTCATTTCTGTCTATATATATATATATACTAATATATGTATATATTTCATATATATGGACTAACATTATCGAGTTAAGCCTCGATTGAGCCTAGACTTTGGTCTGGAGCGTTTAATTGCTTATATATATATATATATATATATATATATATATATATATATATATATATATATATATATACACACTTATATATATAATTGTTGTCGGACATATCCGATGAGCCTGGATTCAGATCCGGTGCATTTACTGCATTTATATATATATATATTATATATATATATATATATATATATATATATATTTGTAGACATATATATATATATATATATATATATATTATATTTACATTCCTGTCAGGCCTGGAGTTTCCTCTATGGCTTTTTACAGCTTTTTTACATTTCGTTCTGCCTGGAGTTCACTTCGTGGCAGTTGATAGCATTTACTGCTTTATTTACATTTCTGATCCCCCAAGGAGTTTCTTTGTGGTGGTTGAACATGTACTTATATATATATATATCGCTTTTATATATATATAACTGTTTACTACTTTCCATACAAATTGTAGTATCATTTGAGACTAGGAATCATGCGATCACGAGTTTAGTTTACTGGATCTAGATTTGGTTCACATGATGGACATTCTTCGGCTGTAAGCAGCCTGTACATTATTTTACAGTGTCTAAATTTCCTTGGATGGCTGTCATGCCCATGAGGAGTTCGACACTAATGTATATTATTTTCTCGAGAATATTTCGCATCTCGAAAATAAAAGCAAACAAGCCGAACATTTAATAATAAAATAAAAGTATGAAAAGGTCTCAATTCCTATTCAGCACAAGGTTTGAAAAACCTCTTTTCCAAAACTTCATTGCTATATCTTGGTTAAAACTAAATTTTCATATAAAATTCAAACCTTGTGTATATAGGTGCGAACGAGGCCTCACACTACTTTCAAATAATTACACATTGATCCACACACACACACACATTCATATAATAATTTCTTTGAAAAGTTACGGTCACCGTGGTAACACGGATGTCAGGGGGTGCCTAACACCTTCCCTCTGCATAATCAAGCCCCTGGACCCAAAATGAATCTCAGTTTCATAGACCCGTTTAGCACTGTCGAATCACTGGGTCAATGTGCAAGCCGTTTCGATTGCGTTGGTGCAACCAGTTAAATACACCAACTAACGACTCTTAAAGTCCAATTGTTGACATTATACATGTCAGACCTTTTTCACTTATTTTTTCAAACAAATCTCACATTAACATTAGAACACCAAAGAACAAGTAACAAAAAGGGACACTCAAAAATCCCGACTGTCGACAGGTGGTGACTCTGATGGGGACTCCAGTAAGAGGGCTTAAGCCGCTATTACAAGCTTTTCAAAATTATTATATGCTTGTGTGTGAATGTTGCATTTACATTTCTGATAAATGTGTACGAATGAATATTTTTTAACTCCTACACTGCTAAATATCTATCGGTGATATTAGTGCTTCACACATGTCATCATTTTGCATAAATAGTGAGATACATTGTATTAGAATGTATGTTGTGTGGTTCCTCCACCATGAGACTATCCTATCGGTGTTTGATTACTGGACTCGTGGGAAGAATGATTCCCCAACGCTCAGGAAATGCACCACCCAGATTCGCTCTAGTTGAACGACCGGATTAACTTCCCGTCAAATAGATTGCGATGATCTGGGAACCTTCATGCCGAAATGCCGCGAGAGAAACCCTAGGATAGGTCAACCTCTGATAAACCAAACAAGGAGTAAAGTTTCTTCATACTTTCCATTTTAAATTACTTGTAAAAGCATTTACTTGTAATTTTATTCCATGTTCATTCATATGTAATGGAAAATATGAAGAATATATGTGCATGCATGATATGTTATCAATTAACAACCAGTTTTTTGCAGGACAAATTCCTAAAATGGATATGTTATGATAACATTTATATTACCCTAAGACTAAACTACGTATGTCTTTTGTAGGGAAGCAATTGGGCCTGTTACCCGGTCAAAATCTAAAAAGGTTGCGAGCCTACAGCCAATCATATCCTCTTTCGAACAGTCTAATCTTGTTTCTCGAGAAGAATTTGACGGATTGAGTAAACAAATCACAGAGTTGGTCGTTCTACTAAAAGAATTGCACCAGTCCACTCAGGGTACGAAGATACCTATACATACAGAATCCTCTACACAAGGGGGAGTTCAAGGTCTAGAAAAAATAATTCCAGAACAACAGTTGGATACAACCAACTTAGATCCTGAAGGCACCCATCTTAAAGGAGATCCAGACGCCGGTGACATCAAGAAGAAGGCCCTTCAAATGGAGGAAACCATTCGCGTTCTCAAAGGGATTGGAATACATGGCAGTGTTTCATATGCTGACCTTTGCATATTTCTTGGTGTGCATTATCCAGAGAAATTTAAGACCCCTGATTTTGAAAAGTATGACGGATTAGGGGATCCTTAAACACATTTAAAGGTGTTTATTGGAGAGCTCGAATCTTACGCAGAAAATGAAAGGCTCAGAATGCAGCTTTTTCAGAAAAGTTTGACTGGAGAAGCCCGTTCATGGTATACCAGATTAGACAACTCTAAGATCCATAGCTGGGAAGAGCTGGCTCACGCCTTCCTCACTCAATATAGTTTCCAATCTCAGATGGCTCCTGACCGGTACCAAATCACCAAGGTCAAGAAATAGTCAAATGAGTCATTTAGAGAGTATACTCAAAGGTGGAGGCGCCTTGCTGCTCAAGTTATTCCTTCCATAATGGAATCAGAAATGGTCATGACCTTCATAGATGTACAAGAAGCTCCTTTCTATGAAAGAGTTCTAGCTGGTATTGGCAAACCATTTTCTGAAATGATCAAACACGGCGAGATGGCTGAGATGGGATTGAAGTCCGGTAAAATTCAAGACCTAGCCGTTCTTAAAGCTGTTGCTGAGCACATCCAGTCCGGATCTTATGGAAATAACCCCCGGAGGGTCCATAAAAAGAAAGAGGAGGATGTTTCCTTGATACTAAAAGTAAAAAAAGGCAATCCAAGCATGCCTATGCAGAGGAGAAACTACTCCCCTTTTCCAGCACAACCTTCAAACCCTCCATCGCCTAAAAGTGGAGAAGTAAAATGACCTCGAAATGCCGTAGGAAAGTTTGAATTGCCAATTGAGATTGGTCCAAATACATTCCATGTATCTTTCCACATCCTCAAGATCGACTCAGGATACAACCTATTATTGGGGAGACCATGGATACACATGGCTGGAGCCGTTCCCTCCACGCTACATCAACAACTCAAATACATCATCAACAATAGTCTAGTCACTGTCAATGCTGAGCCGGATTGTCCTGAACAAGGAATTCTACCAGTTATCAGCTTCAATTCAAAAGTTGAACCGGCCAGTTTCCATACTTTGGAAGTGAGTAACACGCAATACCATTCTATGGGAGCGCCACTTCCTGTACCCAAGATTTCTGCCGAGGTTATGTCAGTCACTCAAGAAATGATGTTATTGGGTCATCAACCTGGACAAGGGCTTGGTAAGGATTAACAGGGTATTAAGCATCCTATCCAACCGTCTAGTCAAATTAGAATAGTCAGGCTAGGCTATTCTACTAGTTCCAGATACAGAAATCCTCATAAACACGAGTAGGTTCCTCAAGGTTCCGTTGCACGGTGATTTTCTATGCCTTTACCTCATGAGCTAATGCAATCTCCAGTAAAGGTGCCAGCCCATGCTGTGGCTATGCTATTTCTGAAACCAGTGCCAATCAAAGCAAAAGAGGTACTGATTCCTAATCCCAAAGTGGAAGAAAAGGAACAAAAACGTAAACATGACCTTGCCATGATGATGGCAGGCATTCGCGTCATTATTCATAATGAACATATAAACAAATATACCCCAGGCGATGATTTCCCAGATGTCATGGTTATCATTCGGGAGAAGGAAGACACTGACGATCCTTCCATCACTGCAGTCCTTCAAGACTTTGCCCTCGACAATTGGAGCAACACTCCATGCATTGGTCGACGAGGGTAAAATGGGCAGAAAAACCCTATGCCCTGTAAATAACTTTAATTGCCTGCTTTTCTTTACAACATTAGTAGTTATTTTATCACGTACATGCTAACACTTTTGTATGATCGAACAGTTGCATATATTAAGTGAAAGCATCTTTTGTTCCAGGACTCTGAATTTAGATGTGCCTGTCCTTGCTGATGATATGCCTTCTCTCCACAAGGGCTGTAACTTTGATGCAATGTTGGACTCAGACTTGATAGACATCCAAGAGGACATTGAGACACCTCAAGAGATTAAGGAATGGGTAACAGACAAACCTAAACCCAATCTTGATCAAACCACTCCTTTCAATCTTGGAACCTTAGACAACCCTAAGCTAATACAGATTGGTTCAGACCTTAAAACAACTCAGCGGAATGACATGGTTGCACTATTAACCCAATTCCAGGATGTGTTTGCATGGTCTCATGAAGACATGGTGGGTTTGTCCACTGACATTATTCTTCGTCGCCTTCCCACTAAAGAAGGATTCAAGCCAGTTAGGCAAAAACTCAAGCGATTGAAACCTAAGTGGAGTTTAAAAGTCAAAGAGGAAATTGTGAAACAATTTCAAGCTGGCATCATCATGGTGTCTACATATCCAAAGTGGATATCCAACATTGTTCCCGTGCCTAAACCAGGGGAAAGGTGCGAGTCTGCGTGGATTATAGGGATTTGAACAAAGCTTGCCTTAAAGATAGCTTTCCCGTGCCTTTTATCTACATTCTTATTGACAATACTGCTTAATACAGCATGTGCTCCTTTTCTGATTGCTTTGCGAGGTACCATGAAATTATGGTCGCTGAGGAAGATCGTGAAAAGACTACTTTCATCACGCCTTGGGGAACTTTTTTGCTATAGACGGTTGTCCTTCGGCCTCATCAATGCCGGGGCAACCTATCAGCGAGCTATGATGGTTCTTTTCCACGATTTAATGCACAAGGAGATAGAGATCTATGTGGATGACATCATTGTCAAATCCCGAAAAGAGGATGATCATCTAGACTATCTCACAAAGCTATTCAACAGGTTGCGTAAGTACAACTTGAAGTTGAATCATGCCAAGTGTGCCTTTGGTGTTAAGTCAGGCAAGTTGCTAGGCTTCCTAGTCAGCCACAAAGGGATTGAACTGGATCCTACCAAAATCCAGGCCATTAAGGAAATGCCAATTCCTCAGACAGAGAAGGAAATACAGGGATTTTTGAGAAGAATCAACTTCATTAGCAGATTCATTTCTCAACTCACAGCAACCTGTGAGCCTATCTTCAAATTGTTAAGGAAGAACTCATCCATGAAATGGAACTATGAGTGTCAGAAAGCCTTCCTTACCATTAAAGAGGAACTGATTAACGCTCATGTTTTGGTACATCCCAGGGATGATGTTCCCTTGTTCATGTACCTATCCATAAATGACAATACTATGGGTTGCATGATGGGGCAAAAAGACAATAAAGGCCAAGAACGATCTATCTATTTCCTCAGCAAAAGATTCAACATCAGTGAACACAAGTATACTCTGATCGAGAAGACTTGTTGTGCTTTAACATGGGCTTCCATGAGGTTACAACATTACCTCCAAGGTCACACAACCCATCTCATATCCCAAATGGATCCCCTCAAGTATGTGTTCAGTAAGCCCATATTGAATTGTTGACTGTCCAGATGGTAGTTGATCCTACAAAAATTTGATATCGTCTACATGATGCAAAAATCTGTCAAAGGTCAAGGAATTGGGAATCAACTGGCCGCCGCACTTGCAGGGGATTACAAACCCTTAGAAACGTACTTTCTCAATGAAGGCTACAACATCAGTACGATACATGCCGTGAGTGGAAAATGTATTTTGATGGGGCTGTTAATTCAGAAGGCTCCGAAGCTGGAGCAATCTTACTATCCGATACGGGGGAGCAGTATCCCGTCGCCGTCAAATTGTAGTTTGTCAGCACCAACAACACAACTGAGTATGAAGGTTGTATCATGGGGTTAAAACTTTCCCGTTCAATGGGCATCAGGTGGTTAACTGTCTTTGGGGATTCCGAATTGGTAATAAAGCAATCCACATGAATCTATTAAACCAAAGAATTACATTTGCTGCCTTACCATCGACAAGTTCTACAGAAGGCTTTTGAATTTGAAGGAATACAATAGATGACAATAGATGGCAATATGATACATATGCATAATATAATAACATGCATGATACAATAGATGACAATATGATATAGGGAATGAAAAACAGTACATACATTCCTAAGTATATCATCATCTAATACATCTTTATACAGTAAAAATATAGGGAAATGGGGCGAAGCTACCCAGCATACAACAGAGGCCTATCAAAAGAGATAGCAAGAAATACATCAGAAAAAGTCAAGAGTGTCGATGTCTACATCATCGATACTGTCCACCTGAAGTAACTCCTCCTGAGTCACTGAATCCATTATCTACAGGGATGACAAGCAGATACAAAGGAGGATCTGTGCCAGCAAAACCATATGGGTCACCTGAGGGATTAGCGCTAGAGCTGAAAAGATCAAAAGTATCTTCCTCTACAGGATCTCTGCCCAAATGCCGAATGAAAAGATATGACCAGTCCAGCTACCGAGTCAGTCTGTCAATCTGTGTCACATGAGTCGGATCTCTAACACAGGCTAGCCAATCCGTCGTCATCACGGATCCTAGAAACATATCCCCCATAAACTGTGCGGCACGGGTCTGAGCTCCAATCGTACAAGGGATCCACCAATGCTGGAACATCTCCTGAGAACAGGGGCCCTTTGACAATGTAAAACTGTCAATCACCATCAATGGGATGTCAATGACGGGTGACTGCGAAAAAGGCTAATAACGCCTGGCATGAGGCAAGATCGTCATACGAATCTCTCCTGTAGTGCTCCTAATAGCACGTTCTCCTAAATAGAGCTCCCACCCTCCATCTGTAAAGAGAGGAATCCCGCGGGTGGAAATGACGTACTCTACTCCAGTCGGGTACCCATCCTCAAATCCAACTCCCAAATGCTCTCCAGAGTAGGGAATCCATGAGATGACATCAGCTGTCAATAGCTCCAGCTGTAGGCGACAATGAGTGAAACCCTCAGCAATAGAAACCTCCGCCAGTATGGAATGATGTCATCTCCGTCCTCGTGGATAGGTATCTAAATCTAACATGCTCATAGGACACAAACAAGGAAGCCTCTCACAGGCCCAAAACTACCAATATAAAGGCAAATATCTGCTGTCAGTCAACACTCTTAACCCATAAATGGGAAAAGACAAGAGAAACACTCACCAGCAGAAATGGGTGGAATCCTAACCACGCCTTGGTCAAACCCTGTGATTGCTTGCACATTCCCCTAAGGAAATAGGCAAAGGTGTAGGAACCCCAATCATACTCTCCTATACAGTCCACGTGTTGAGTGGCGCTGATCAAAGCTAAAGACACCGTAGAGGAATTATCTGCTATGAAGCAGCCCCTAATGATCATCAGGAAAAATCACCGAAGAATGCAGTCCCTGACTCTCACATCATCGGGTATGGGCTCACTCAACAGCCCGCTCATAGCATTTATGCTCAAAGGACCTGTACGAACAGTCCTGCCCTTGAGCTGCCTCCGCCGGAACTCCCAACAAGGATCTGACGGCAGTAGGGGTGATATCCGCCGTGCAAGGCACCGGCTCCCCTCCTTACCTGTGATAAACCTCCAATCCATCAGCGCCATCATCACCTCGCAGTTCAGCAAATAGAGTGACTGAGTTTGGTGAAACCACCGCTCAGACAATGCCCTGAGGTAACCCCAGGGATAATGACGGGGTAGAATGGGGAAGAACCTCCCAAATCCCCAGCCATGGACCATCGCTCTGTAGTCATCATGCAAGGCCTGATATATGAGTGGATGCTAAACTAGTTCCCTCAAGGTTGTGTGAAGCCGGGAACCAAAATCAAATACAGATCAACATCAGACTCCTTGACTCTGTATCAATAGGAAATAAGGAAGATTAAAGATCTAACTTCATACCTCTTTTGCGTGCAGGTATACTGAATGATGCCTACTCAAGTCACCTAGAAGATCTGAGTTCACCACTTGAATACTTGGCAATTCCCTACGGGGAACACATACAATAGGAGCAGGAACCTCGATCGGTGCATCCTCCTCCTCGTCCTCGACATTCGACACTTCAACTCGAATATGACGTACCACCGCCTCCGCCAAACGACGAGGCTGTCTAACAGAACGGTGTTGAGGCTCTTCAAAAGCCCTCCTCCGTACACCAGAAGTGGTCTTGCGAGAACTACTCGGCTGATCCGGATCCATGATAACTAGTCAAAAAGTCTCTAAATCACCTCAAAAAGGGTGTGGTAATTTCTTACCTGGAGTCTTTTCAAAATGCATTCTATGATTACATGCATGCATGCATTGCTTTAACATACATTTATAGTAGAGTTAAAATGCATGACTACCCAATACCTACATGTTGGGAAAATTTTCAATAGTCCCCTTTGTAAATGGGACTATCCACATGCACATAGGCATGACTAGATGGCAATTCAGTAGCACACCTATACATAGTCATATACATCCTGTATGCATCAATACATTACAGTAAAAAAATCCGTAAGTGTAGTGTAATTACCAGGATTATTTTGCTTGTCTACTTTTACTCATTTGTCCCCAAATAGGATAAGAAATGACAGTAAAAGGTGCCAATTTAACTGTTTCAAAAGTCAAATTTTTTCACATCATTATATTCAGCATGGTTTAATACTAACATTTGATATGTTGAATATTTTTTATCAAGTCATATCAACATGCATATTCACTACTATGTGTCTAAATGCATTTCATGCAATAAGTCATTTTCCAACGGACAAAAATTGGGAAAAAATACATGCATGTGTTACCAAGACAGTGAAGAACGCTTGTACGGTGACAGAATATGTAGAATGTTGCCCGAACTCAGCAGATCTGAAGAATAGCTCTAAGATTTCCTTTGCTGCGCAACTTGAAAATGACTTATGAAAGGAACCAGCCACCTATACATAGGCAGGGCTGGCCGTAGGCTAATCTGCGGCTCTTGCAGGTACACCTGTGGCCCCCTACATGGGTCCCACACCTCTGAATCACTCCAGTTAGAGTTACAAAGGAGGTCTCATAAACTAAAAAGGCCAAATCATGAATAAAAATGATACGCGATTGAGCGGATTAGCCTGAAATTCTGGTTTCTTGTTGGTCAGAGTTAAACTCCCGTCGCCTCAACGGTATTCACCTGAATGCAGGGTATATTATACTAATGAGCTCACCTTTTATAAACCATGCACGAAAATACCCCACAAAGGTCCAATGCCATCACAATCGTAACCTCTCGGCGGGGGTTACAACGTGAAAAACCACGAAATATAAAACCTCCCCGGTGGGGGTTACAACGCCGAAGTTATCAACATCTACGTATCCCCGGTGGGGGTCACAATGCATATCTTTCAAACATCTACGTATCCCCGGCGGGGGTCACAACGCATATCCTTCCAAGCATCTACGTGTCCCCGGAGGGGGTCACAGTGTAATGTAACCATTGATACACACATCAATGAAGGTCAAACAACCTTGACATCATATCAGCCGATGGAAAGTAAACCCATGGAAGCAACTTTTCCCAGCAAGGGTTACAACATAATGCTACCATTGACACATACATCAATGAAGGTCAAGCAGCCTTAATAATACACCCAGCAGGGATCTATCCGGTGATACACACATCAATAAAGGTTAGGCAACCCTGGCAGCGACAAAATTATTGGCAGTAACTTCGACAGTATGAGGGAACATGTTATATCCCCACAGATCTCTTATACACAAGAAGTACCTCTATGGAGTATAGGCCAGTGTGTAGGATTCAAGACTTTGGTGGTAGTTCCAACGTCAACATCCTTGGGAACTTGGATTGAATGTCCAGGTCATCACTGATTGTCATCCCAGCAGGATTACATGACAATCATTCATGCATCATACATTTGCATCATGTTGCTGCACATAACATCATGTTTATCTTGCTTGCATTTCAAGTGTCTAGGATTCTTTATCCTATCCATGCCTTGCATTATATGAATATGATAAAGAGGGGCATCTGTAGACACTCAAAATTTTCTGCACTCCTATTACTAAAATTGCAAGAGGGTAGATTCGTCTTTTGGAGATAACCTTGAAAGATAGCTTACATCCATTTCGGATACCACCGGAAGTTCAGTTCTAACCTGGAACACAAACAGGGAGCGTCATGTCAACCAGGAACACACACCGGGAATGTCATTTACGATCTCGGAGATAACCCTGAGATATGCAGATCAAAAGACCAGAAATAACACCAGAGAGGACAGTTCTGTCTCGACAATAACACCGCGACGCTAAGTTCTAGTCCCAGAGACAATACTGGGAGTAGCAACCCCATCCTTAGTGATAGCCCCAAGGGATGCCATTGCAGTTCTGGAAATAACCCTGTTAATGCTTGTTTCAAACATGTACGATAAGCTTCAATTCAGATGACAGTGAGGCATACAAACAAGTATCCCAATCTCAGATGTAACCCTGAGCAACGTCTGCTTTTCGCTTAAATCGGTGATAACCTCGGTGAGGAGTCACAACGTCATCTATCCACGTTAACAAGATGATATCGCAGCATACCAACAAGTAGTCCAATCTTAGCTGTAACCCTGAGAAACGTCTACTTTCAACTCAAACTGGCGAAAACCCCGGCGAGGAGTCAAGCGTCATCTTGTTCCTTCAACAATGGCATGTCGTCTCAACACTTCATACGTACATCCAACAATGTCCCACAAGAGCTGAGGAATGACAATCCCGAGTGACTATTACGTGTGACAGTACTTTGGATAGAATTTGAAGCTTGAAGACCATGTGCATATACCCCTCTTCCTGACTTTGTACAACCTCTAATCCATGTCATTACGTAACTCTTGACACCAGTGGTCCGAAGAAGGTCAGATATACCGCATTCGTATGCTCGGATTGAAGTTCTGTAAGTTTGAACGGACATTATAGTGCAGGAGTGCACGTACTACGAGACGACAGGACCCGCGAGGCTCGGATCCACCACGACTAGCCGCAGGTACAACTGCAGCTATCGCAGGTGTACCTGCGGCCATCCGTCTATAAATATTGTGGCGACCCCAAATCCAGGTACTTAAAACCCGAACTCAGTTCTCCACGATACCATTTCTTTAAGCTAAATAATACTAAATAATAATACATTCGAACTCAAATTACATACATTAAAGTTTACTTCCCCAGGTACGTGACCTTCAAATACATTCCTTACAATACATGACAATAGATTCCATTGTCTTACTAACTATAACCATTAATTCATACTAAATCTCATTCGAACAACTTTTCTTTTCCCGTGTTCGTGCCTGAGCCTTCAGGTCGATCGTACGTAACTGAAAACATTTAGTTTAAGCAAGGATGAACATTTGAGTGCCCAGCAAGTAATAGCAATTATATATATAAGTTGAAAGAATATAAGTATTCTCTTTACATAACACTTCTACAACGAATCGAAAGTTGTGAAGTAATCTGTACTGATAAAAAATTCACATAACAACTCTCTTCCAAATTATTTAAATTTGGCTCTGGCTCTACCCGTGAATAGGGTTTAAGAAACATACTATGAACATTGTTTTTCATTTTCGAAAAGGTTTAGCAGAAATTCATCCGCAAACCGCTCTAGCTTACGGGTACGGAGGGTGATCAGCCCCGTTGTACCCTTGTATTGATCAATACTACATAACTCTGAACGAAATTCATCGTTTTATTCTGTCCGCCTCGGGAGCAAAAATTTTCCCATATAGGGATGTTCATACATGCCTGGTTCCAAACCCGAAGGTTTTTTAATCTTGCTCAACAATAATATGTAGTTCAACATATATATATATATATATATATATACGGGTAATTGAAAAAGTGTATCAACATGTGAATAAATGCCATGATTATCCAAGTGGGGACACTTGTATAACCATTTTAGAAATCAATGAACAGAATATATATCTGAGCTAACATGTTGATAATCAAAGCGTACATAATCTGTACAGGAATAGAAAAGAATTTTGAAACTCTCTTACTCATGTCCATTGCATAAAGGAAATGCAAAGGTAAGATACTTGCCTGATTTGCTGATTACAAATCTCAACTTAGGTTTTATCTCTTTATCACAACCTATCAATAATCAGATCATTCGTTCGATTAGAACAATATATCATAACACATAGTACTGTCTATTACAGTCAGCACATAGTCTAATCATGTCATCACATAGTCGTAGTGATCATACTTTTAGTTCATATTCTATACTTGAAATATTTTTATACATTTTTCAAATATCTCATCCATGTTCTTAGAGTAGTCTTTTCTTTCTTTTATAAGGTCTGACATTTGTCGGCGTACCGACAGCTTTATCGGTAAATACTGAGTCTAAGACTCTTATTCTGTACTTCAACATCTGTAAATATCACACATTTTATTTTTAATCATTTTCGAAATTTTCCAGAAATTGAAAAATTTAAAATAATTCAAATCTATCTCTAAAAGGATCTATAGTGACATAACTGTCATTATGGTTGTTCTTCATCAAATCATGAAATTCATAACCGGTTCTCAAGTCTGCTAGTTTGACCGGATATAACTTTCAAACATCGGAATCATAATTAAATGATTTAAACCTCAAACAATTCCATTGCCATTAATAATTAATTAATATTAAACTATTAATGAAACCATTGTCAAAATATAAAAGTTTTTTATAATAACTCAAACTATTTTTAAAACATTTATATTACCCTTAAATGATTTTTAAAACAATTAAAATCATTTTTAAGTAATTACAATTAATATTTAAATATTAATGTATTATTTATCCAAATATTAAAAGTCATTAATTATAACTTAAAATATTTTTAAATCCTTAATATCCTCTTTAAATGATTTTTAAATAAATAAAACTATTTTTAAACTATTTATTTAATAATAAATATTAAATAAACTAAATATCATTAATCATTAATTAAATATCATTAATATATAATTATTAATGAAATTATCTTCTAAATATTAAAAGTTATATTTTATAACTCAAAATATCTTTAAATACTTTATTTTTATTTAAAATGATTTTTAAAAGATTAAAATCATTTTTAAAAGATTAAAATCATTTTTAAACTAATTATCAATAAATAACTTTTATATCATTAATATATAATTAATTAATGAAATTCATCACAAAATATTAAAAGTCATGGAAAATAACTTCAAATATTTTCTTATATCATAATATAATTTTTCATGATTTTTCATAAATTAAAACTATTTTTAAATCATTTATTTAATATTATAATTAAATAAATAAATACCTTTTATATTCCAAAAATATTAAATATTTATGAAATATACTCAAAATAATTAAAAACTATTTTTCGGACTTTAAAATAATTTTTTAGAATTTATTTGGTATTTTGAATAATTAAAATCTAATTTTTCTAATTTTTAAATTAATTTCCGGAAAATAAAATAAATAAAGTGTCGCTAAAGGCCCCTATAGTGACAGAAGCGTCGCTATAGGTGTTCTTGAGTCTGCCCAGATTTTCATAAGACAGATTCGAGTGACCTACTTTGACTATGATAACTCACTGGTATTAAGGATTTTGGACCATATATAAACTGGATCTTGTAGAGGAATTACCAGACTACAATTATCAACAATCATAACGTTTAAAAAACATCAGATCTTGGAGAAATCAGCCATCAAAGTAGCTTCCAAAGTTGTTCTTCACGAAGAACAGTTTGAGGTGCTTACTTTGGACCTCTATAAATTGATGATCGTGTAACGTTTTGGTGATATATCAACTCAAGTGTGTAGAAAACATGTAGGACTACAACCTCAAAACTTAACATCATCATAAAAACAATAAATAAAGCATCTAAAGTATGGTCAAACCTTATCAGAAAAATCAACACTTAGAAAATTTTGGGCTGCCCGAAATTTTCCGGTCAATGCTGGTCAACTCACTTTGACCTTAAATAACTCTTAATCCATAATATATATGGACCTGATTCGTTTTTGAGATTAAATTCCACATAACATAATACATATATCAACTTTCAAAACACAAAAAAAACGTAAAAGATAACCGAGATATAAGACCTGACATTTACCAAAGAAATATTTTCTGGACACTTAGAATATTTTCTGGGTTTGAAGAACAGCCGGTCAATGCCGGTCAACCCATTTTGACCGCTTATAAATCCCGATCTACAATATCTATGAACCTGATTCCTTTTGGATGTTGAATACCACATAACAAGATACACATAACAACTTTTAAACAACACAAATCATGATCGAGAAAAGAGTTATAAGCCCTGACATTTGATGAAAAATCACAGAATTCGGTTTTTCCAACTTGCTCAAATCTTCAAATTCGTGCACTTTGATATTATGGGTCTGTGTTTTTACAATCCAGAATATTAATAGACTCCCTATTACACTAATTTAAACAATCAATTGCATCAATTAACATCGAATCGAAGGATTTCAAAATTAGGGAATATCATACCTTTTCTAGCTTCGATTTCTAATTTTTTTTGGCTTTGATGCTTCTGATTTGTTGTTTGTGATTGCTGGGCTTTGATTATGTGTGTATGGGCAAGACAAATTCGTTGGTAAGAGGTTGGGAGAGTATAAGATGAGACTTTGGAAAATTTTAGTGTGTAATGAGGACTTTCTCTCTTAAATAATGCAATGAATTGCTACCATGTGTTTGTAATAGTTGAGAAATGTGTTGCATAAATGTTAAATCAGTAGGGTAAGGTGGTTGGCTGGTCACTTGTAAGATTCTACCAACAATGCAACTAATAATGGACAATAATTCACTAATAATACACTAAAAGGGTATTTTGGTAATTTCACATATAATTTCATGGGCATTTTTGTACAAGGCAATTAAATGTAATATTTAATCACTAGATGGTAATTCTTATCATTTGCCAATTAATTCTATCATTTGGTAAATTAAAACACTTGTACATTAACATTATAATTAAACCCAATAATTTTAAATTAGGGTTTTCTATAGAAAATTAGGGTTCTAAAATTAGGGTTTCTTAACGTCATCAATTAAGGTTTCTAATTGACCATTAGGATTCTCTAATTATCTGTGTGTGTTCTAACACAGTCATTTCGATTTCTAACTTCAATCGAATAGGGTTATAATAATTAGGGGTTGTCCTAATTATCGGCGTAAAAATAGTAATTAGGGTTTCTTCTAATTACCGACATTCTTATACACAGTAACTTCATATAACATAGTCACTACTCAGTCATATCTCATAACTGATTTTAATAATTAGGGTTTCACAACACGGTAATATGCTATGACCTAATTGACCGTCATTGCACAATATTATCTGTCTGCACATACACAGTACATAATTATTGTACTGTAAAATCATTATAACAATAATATAATATTATTATTCTCATCTCTTGATCACAATCCCAATCCAGGGTTTTGGATCTCATATCTGACTTCTCTTTCGTATATCAAGTTAAAATACTTGATTTAAATATTCTGAACAATTCATATAATAAAATATTTATTATATAAATCTAACTATCACTTCATATATTATTTCTAATCATGTTTTCATGGAAAATAATTAATAAAAACTTTTCTGCTTAAAGAAATTAATTACCATAATTATTTCTAATTTTTCAAATAATAAATATATTCGCATTTATCGTTCACATTACTAGACACTTATTCTCGTCATTAAATAAAAAAAATTTATACGCAAAATTTCTTATTTATTTTATATAGGAAATCTCGGGTTATTACATTCACCCTCCCTTATAAGGATTCCGTCCCCGGAATCACCGCTTTAAAACTCATACACAGAAGAGTACATAACGCATATAATCCTTGCATATAGACCTCGATCAATACTTGATCGAACTGATCTTTAACTATTCTCCATAACGCTTGTCTTTCTGATAAACAGAATTTTGATTAAGAGAACCAAAATTCCTCCTTCAAAATTTTTTTATGAAATAATTTACTATCTATATAGCTATATTTTATACAGGAAAATCATATAAAATATTTAAGTTATTCGAATAGAACCTGGAGTTCCATTTCTAGCTACCACAGTATCCTCAACTGCTACGATATCTTGAACAACCATAATGAAGACATTTACGGTTTATTTCGTTGTCGCCTATATCTTGCTGTCATTTCTTGTATTCACATTCCTTATCTCATTTCTTCTTTTTTCACCTTATACTCTTTCATCTTATACTCCATTGGTTCATAAATAAAACATTCGCTATACATCCTTGAATTGGGACAATTGGAAGAGATATGTCTCTTCTGCCCTCACACATAGCACACAAACTTGTTCTTTATATCATTTCCTTTTTATCGTATAGGTGATAAAAGTTATCTTTTGCCCTTTCCGTTATCCTAACTATCATAAACGCTTCTACTGAGTCACTTAATCCTCTATACCCTAGCAATAAGATTGGCTTAAAGTCTTTGGCGTTCTACGTTCGATTATCTGGTTGATCTTCCGCGGCTGGTTTTCATTTTCATCTCGGTAACATAATCATAAATTATTCTTCATTTCCTTACATTCTAAGCCTCATCGTATACGTTCGACTAATAACATAAAATTTTCTACTCAAATAATCACGTATTCCAAAATATTAGATTTTGAAACTTGGTTTACTATATTAAACAATATTCAGATAAATATCTGTTATCTTTATGACAACTTACTTCATTAATCCAACTTGTGACACTCATGGTACTTCCAACCATAGCACCTCACATTAATAGAATTTAACATACCATAACACATATTGCTTTAAACATCAGCTATCCCTTTGTGACTACGAAAGTCGGGATTTAAAATCTTGACCAACATAAAAGTTGAAAATATTTCATTACACAAACAAACTTATCACACATATTATATTAAACATACCTACTCAACATATCCTAAGATTTTTCTTTGGACAACTCTTCGTTCCATGACCTTTCATTCCACAGATAAAACAGATATACTGCCTCAGATTGGGACAATGAGGAGAGAAATGTCCCTTATGTCAAAAATTATAGCAAATATTTTCCCCTTTTCTGCACACCTTTCTATTCGGTTACTTTTTCCTTGGTTATTATCAGGATCATAATCATTCATTGTCCTTTTCTCCTTACTGGGTCTATCTAAGTCACAATCCTCTATTTTTCTTTTTCCCTTATCTCTCAGAACTGCACACGAAGTGTTGCTTGAGGCTCCCATCTGATCAATTTGAATCTTAAGCTTATCCTGTTCTTTCGTTGTTTCTATTAATGCTGACGTAGCAACTTTTCTATCTCCCACAACCTTTCTAGTGAAGAAACCTTGTTCTCCAGATCCTGCACTTTCATTGATGCTTAATCAGCTTCAACGTTAGTGTCTGAATCATTATCTGTCATTCTCTCCTTTTGAGCTTCTATTCCCGCTATTGGCCTCGATAATAGCTCGGGGGTATGGATCTGATCCTTCTTCAAGTTATACGCATACAACAAGCCTTTTCCTCCAGACATCTACATATATAGGTTACCCTGATTAACATATAGTATATATACACAGCTAATCAAGAGTTCTATATACGTTGTCTCTTATTTTGTTTGACGATGAATTTATTCAATCCATCTCTATAAACACATCAACGCCTATCTTCCTCTGCCGAAAGGCAGCTCCATCCACTCTGCATCGAATTTCATAAAGGCGATGACTAAAGCCTGCTCCAAGGTATATATCTTGGTGTCTTTGGCTTCTATCTCAACCTTCAACTGTCTTATCTGTATCTCTCTCTGCTCCAACCTCCCTCGTAACTCTACTAACTCCATCTATGTTCGGTGAGCAGCGTCCTTGTACTGCTATTTCGAAATCTTGGAGAGTACAATTTTGTGCCTCCGCCTGCTCAGCTCTAACCTTTAAGTCGTCGTTCCTAACTATCAAATCTCTTATCATCTCACTGTCTGTGTACTCCTCGCTAGAGTCCGTCATCTCTTCGGTCAATGGATTACTATTTTGACTTTCGTCATCCATCCTATGACCACAATGACGAGACAACATCATTACTGAAATAAAATATATTCATCATTAAAATGAAGTAATATTTTATTTAGTACCACAAAAACTCGATGGATCTCTTCAACTCATCATATCCTATAACTTCTCATCTTCAACTCATCATATCCTATAACTTCTCACCAGAGTACTTCGTCTCCTGGTTCACTAAATATCTATCTTAACTTTCGTCCTCCATTCTACTAAGGTTATAATTCTTCACCAGAGTCCTTCGTCTACTGAATATCTATCTTAACTTTCGTTATCCATTCAACTAAGGTTATAATTCTTCACCAGAGTCCTTCGTCTACTGAATATCTATCTTAACTTTCGTTATCCATTCTACTAAGGTCATAACCTAGGTTTCGCATTCCTAACGTTTATAACCTACAGCTTTGATACCAACCTGTGGCGACCCCAAATCCAGGTACTTGAAACCCAAACTCAGTTCTCTACGATACCATTTCTTTAAGCTGAATAATACTAAATAATAATACATTCAAACTCAAATTACATACATCAAAGTTTACTTCCCCAGGTACGTGACCTTCAAATACATTCCTTACAATACATGACAATAGATTCCATTGTCTTACTAACTATAACCATTAACTCATACTAAATCTCATTCGAACAACTTTTCTTTTCCCGTGTTCGTGCCTGAGCCTTCAGGTCGATCGTACGTAACTGAAAACATTTAGTTTAAGCAAGGATGAGCATTTGAGTGCCCAGCAAGTAATAACAATTATATATATAAGCTGAAAGAATATAAGTATTCTCTTTACATAACACTTCTACAACGAATCGAAAGTTGTGAAGTAATCTGTATTGATAAAAAATTCACATAACAACTCTCTTCCAAATTATTTAAATTTGGCTCTGGCTCTACCCATGAATAGGGTTTAAGAAACATACTATGAACATTGTTTTTCATTTTCGAAATTGTTTAGCAGAAATTCATCCGCAAATCGCTCTAGCTTACGGGTACGGAGGGTGATCAGCCCCGTTGTACCCTGTATTGATCAATACTACATAACTCTGAACAAAATTCATCGTTTTATTTTGTCCGCCTCAGCCGCAAAATTTTTCCCATATAGGGATGTTCATACATGCCTGGTTCCAAACCCGAAGGTTTTTTAATCTTGCTCAACAATAATATGTAGTTCAACATATATATATATACGGGTAATTGAAAAAGTGTATCAACATGTGAATAAATGCCATGATTATCCAAGTTGGGACACTTGTATAACCATTTTAGAAATCAATGAACAGAATATATATCTGAGCTAACATGTTGATAATCAAAGCGTACATAATCTGTACAGGAATAGAAAAGAATTTTGAAACTCTCTTACTCATGTCCATTGCATAAAAGAAATGCAAAGGTAAGATACTTGCCTGATTTGCTGATTACAAATCTCAACTTAGGTTTTATCTCTTTATCACAACCTATCAATAATCAGATCATTCGTTCGATTAGAACAATATATCATAACACATAGTACTGTCTATTACAGTCAGCACATAGTCTAATCATGTCATCACATAGTCGTAGTGATCATACTTTTAGTTCATATTCTATACTTGAAATATTTTTATACATTTTTCAAATATCTCATCCATGTTCTTAGAGTAGTCTTTTCTTTCTTTTATAAGGTCTGACATTTGTCGGCGTACCGACAGCTTTATCGGGTAAATACTGAGTCTAAGACTCTTATTCTGTACTTCAACATCTGTAAATATCACACATTTTATTTTTAATCATTTTCGGAATTTTCCAGAAATTGAAAAATTTAAAATAATTCAAATCTATCTCTAAAAGGATCTATAGTGACATAACTGTCATTATGGTTGTTCTTCATCAAATCATGAACTTCATAACCGGTTCTCAAGTCTGCTAGTTTGACCGGATATAACTTTCAAACATCGGAATCATAATTAAATGATTTAAACCTCAAACAATTCCATTATCATTAATAATTAATTAATATTAAACTATTAATGAAATCATTGTCAAAATATAAAAGTTTTTTATAATAACTCAAACTATTTTTAAAACATTTATATTACCCTTAAATGATTTTTAAAACAATTAAAATCATTTTTAAGTAATTACCATTAATATTTAAATATTAATGTATTATTTATCCAAATATTAAAAGTCATTAATTATAACTTAAAATATTTTTAAATCCATAATATCCTCTTTAAATGATTTTTAAATAAATAAAACCATTTTTAAACTATTTATTTAATAAAAAATATTAAATAAACTAAATATCATTAATCATTAATTAAATATCATTAATATATAATTATTAATGAAATTATCTTCTAAATATTAAAAGTTATATTTTATAACTCAAAATATCTTTAAATACTTTATTTTTATTTAAAATGATTTTTAAAAGATTAAAATCATTTTTAAACTAATTATCAATAAATAACTTTTATATCATTAATATATAATTAATTAATGAAATTCATCACAAAATATTAAAAGTCACGGAAAATAACTTCAAATATTTTCTTATATCATAATATAATTTTTCATGATTTTTCATAAATTAAAACTATTTTTAAATCATTTATTTAATATTATAATTAAATAAATAAATACCTTTTATATTCCAAAAATATTAAATATTTATGAAATATACTCAAAATAATTAAAAACTATTTTTCGAACTTTAAAATAATTTTTTAGAATTTATTTGGTATTTTGAATAATTAAAATCTAATTTTTCTAATTTTTAAATTAATTTCTGAAAAATAAAATAAATAAAGTGTCGCTAAAGGCCCCTATAGTGACAGAAGCGTCGCTATAGGTGTTCTTGAGTCTGCCCAGATTTTCATAAGACAGATTCGAGTGACCTACTTTGACCATGAATAACTCTCTGGTTTTAACGATTTTGGACAATATATAATTTGGATCTTGTAGAGGAAATATCAGACTAAAAATATCAACAATCATAACGTTTAAAAAACATCCGATCGTGGAGAAATCAGCCATCAAATTAGCTTCCAAAGCTGTTCTTCACGAAGAACAGTTTGAGGTGCTTACTTTGGACCTCTATAAATTGATGATCGTGTAATTTTTTGGTGATCTATCAACTCCAGTGTGTATAAACAATGTAGTAATACAACCTAAAACCTTAAAAACATCATAAAAACAATAAATCAAGCATCTAAAGTATGGTCAAACCTTATCAGAAAAATCAACACTTAGAAAATTTTGGGCTGCCCAAAATTTTCGGTCAATGCTGGTCAACTCACTTTGACCTTAAATAACTCTTAATCCATAATATATATGGACCTGATTAGTTTTGGAGATTAAATTTAACATAGCATGCTACATATATCAACTTTCAAAACACACAAAAAACGTTAAAGATAACCGAGATATAAGACCTGACATTTACCAAAGAAATATTTTCTGGACACTTAGAATATTTTCTGGGTTTGAAGAACAGCCGGTCAATGCCGGTCAACCCATTTTGACAGCTTATAAATCCCGATCTACAATATCTATGAACCTGATTCCTTTTGAATGTTGAAGACCACATAACAAGATACACATAAAAACATTTAAACAACACAAATCATGATCGAGAAAAGAGTTATAATCCCTGACATTTGATGAAAAATCATAGAATTCGGTTTTTCCAACTTGCTCAAATCTTCAAATTCGTGCACTTTGATGTTATGGGTCTGTGTTTTTACAACCCAGAACATTAATAGACTCCCTATTACACTACTTTAAACAATCAATTGCATCAATTAACATCGAATCAAAGGATTTCAAAATTAGGGAATATCATACCTTTTCTAGCTTCGATTTCTAATTTTTTTGGCTTTGATGCTTCTGATTTGTTGTTTGTGATTGCTGGGCTTTGATTATGTGTGTATGAGCAAGACAAATTCGTTGGTAAGAGGTTGGGAGAGTATAAGATGAGACTTTGGAAAATTTTAGTGTGTAATGAGGACTTTCTCTCTTAAATAATGCAATGAATTGCTACCATGTGTTTGTAATAGTTGAGAAATGTGTTGCATAAATGTTAAATCAGTAGGGTAAGGTGGTTGGCTGGTCACTTGTAAGATTCTACCAACAATGCAACTAATAATGGACAATAATTCACTAATAATACACTAAAAGGGTATTTTGGTAATTTCACATATAATTTCATGGGCATTTTTGTACAAGGCAATTAAATGTAATATTTAATTACTAGATGGTAATTCTTATCATTTACCAATTAATTCTATCATTTGGTAAATTAAAACACTTGTACATTAACATTATAATTAAACCCAATAATTTTAAATTAGGATTTTCTATAGAAAATTAGGGTTCTAAAATTAGGGTTTCTTAACGTCATCAATTAGGGTTTCTAATTGACCATTAGGATTCTCTAATTATCTGTGTGTGTTCTAACACAGTCATTTCGATTTCTAACTTCAATCGAATAGGGTTATAATAATTAGGGGTTGTCCTAATTATCGGCGTAAAAATAGTAATTAGGGTTTCTTCTAATTACCGACATTCTTATACACAGTAACTTCATATAACATAGTCACTACTCAGTCATATCTCATAACTGATTTTAATAATTAGGGTTTCACAACACGGTAATATGCTATGACCTAATTGACCGTCATTGCACAATATTATCTGTCCGCACATACACAATACATAATTATTGTACTGTAAAATTATTATAACAATAATATAATATTATTATTCTCATCTCTTGATCACAATCCCAATCCAGGGTTTTGGATCTCATATCTGACTTCTCTTTCAGTATATCAAGTTAAAATACTTGATTTAAATATTCTGAACAATTCATATAATAAAATATTTATTATATAAATCTAACTATCACTTCATATATTATTTCTAATCATGTTTTCATGGAAAATAATTAATAAAAACTTTTCTGCTTACAGAAATTAATTACCATAATTATTTCTAATTTTTCAAATAATAAATATATTCGCATTTATCGTTCACATTACTAGACACTTATTCTCGTCATTAAATAAAAAAAATTTATACGCAAAATTTATTATTTATTTTATATAGGAAATCTCGGGTTATTACAAATATAGGCTGGGGGGTCAGCCATTTGAGGGATGGAGAGAAGAAAAAAGGCGAGGAAGCCCTGTCTATTTTACTCTGCATACACATCTTTTGAGTGTTTCCTCTTCTTTAAACACTAGTTAGCACACATATAGCTATCTTTTATTCGATGGGAGCTGAGTGTTTATCCATTTAAAGTCATAGAAGCCTACTTTGGCAGCCCACTGTAAGCCTTCTTATATTTTATAACGCCTTCTTCTCATATAGCGCACACTGTTATACACATTGAGAGTCGTGTTGTGTATGTTTTCCGGAACTTCGGTCCATGGTTTTCATTTCTGTCTGTATATATATACTAATATATGTATATATTTTATATATATGAACTAACATTATTGAGTTAAGCCTCGATTGAGCCTAGACTTTGGTATGGAGTGTTTAATTGCTTATATATATATATATTATATATATATATATATATATATATATATATATATATATATATATATATATATATATATATATATAGAACGGATCAGGTAAGGGCTCCCTTATTTTGTTAAAATGCAGACTTTTTTTTTTGGTTTTTTTTAAACAACTAAAAAAAATATTTAATATTTTATGGAACTGAAATTTTTTCATAATATAATGTTTTGGGCGTGTTTTGAATACCTATACCAAAAAGTGGTGGTACAGTCTACCCAGATTGTACATACATATTTTGTTATACGTACCCAAATCACATTCAAAACACTGTATTATGAAAAAATTTCAGTTCCATAAAATATTAAATATTTTTTTTTAGTTGTTTAAAAAAAACCAAAAAAAAAAGTCCGCATTTTAACAAAGTAAGGGAGCCCTCACCTGATCCCGACCCTATATATATATATATATATATATATATATATATATATATATATATATATATATATATATATATATATATATATAAACTGTAATTGCTTTTATATATATATAGGAGCCCTTCCATAGCAACCGGTTGCTTTGAGTACTGTGCAACACCCTCTTTTTGTACCGTTGATAAACTTATTGGAAGGCTGAGATGAAACATAAATATATCCCAAGCCGGCACAACTTATACCGGCTTTTATTTTAATATGAGGACCCCACATAGTTAACATATTGTCAATTTTATTTTTATTTTAAAGCATTTCTCCATTAATAGTCATGACTCAGCACATTATGTAAACTCAAAAAAATATAAATATATAAACAGCCGTTACAAGCTCTTACGGCTGTTAAAAAAAAAGAAAGAAAAAAATCCAAACCGACACAACCTCTTACGGCTGTTAAAAAAAAGAAGAAGCACCAAACCGGCACAACCTCTTCCGGCTTGCATAAGTTCTTTATTTGCTATTCTTTATAAAATATTTGTTATTTTTTATAACTCTTTCATTTAATAACAAATAAAGAATTATAATTCAAATAAAAAATAATATCCTTTTTTTAACAGCCGTAAGAGCTTGTCCCGGTTGTATAATTTTTTTAACAGCCGTAAGAGTTTGAAGTGGTACATTTTTTTTTATATTTTTTCCAGCCGGTACAGGCTCATACAGCTGGCACCTTTTTTTAAAATTTTTTTTTATTCTTTCCCGACCGGTACAGGCTCATACGGCTGGTATTAAAAAATTGAAAAAAAAAATCGGCCGGTATAGCTTGTCACGGCTTGTATTAAAAAAATAAAAAAATTATTTTATTCAAGCAACTCGCTGCTAAACAGACTCGAACTCGCAACCTTAAACTCCAAACACACGTCATATGATCACCCGAGCAGCACGGGCCTAGCTGTTAATTTCAGCCAAGGATATGTCTTTATATTAAAACTTCACCATCCCCCAAAAATCTATATTCTTGCATTATTATTATATTACGATTTATTATTATTAACAAGTCTATATAAAACATATGGGGGTTTGATATTTAGAAATAAGTTATTATCTATATTTATTAAGCAATGATTATTAGTAATGATTTTATATATTAAGCAATGATTTTATTATTAAGAAATGATTTTATACATTTTTGATAATTGATATATTTTTGATACATTTTTTGATATACCTTTGATACATTTTTGATACATTTGATACAATTTTCATACATTTGATACATTTTTGATATATTTGATACATTTGATACATTTTTTTATATTTTTGATACATTTGATACAATTTTGATACATTTGATACATAGAATGATTAATACAACCGACGCCTATATCTCAGAGGCCGGAAGTAATCTTGCGGATTTCTTGTAGAGCTCCAATGCGACGCAATAACGAAATACTGTGACATCTTCCAAGGACCACTTCTCTTCGAAATATTACCGTTGGCCCTAACAAAACAGTCAACATACTTGCAGACAAAAATGCCACAGTTTGCGTTGTTGTGTTGTTTCGGTCGAATCTTTAATGTCTGCACAGTAGGATTACCGCTGGGCCACTCACGCATCGGATTACCATTTCGCAAACAAAATGGTATCAAATGTACCTGCATGTACAAAGTAGTTGGTTAATAATTCTTTAATATTAAAGGACATTATAAAATTTAAATATTTTAAAACTAAACATACCGCAACTGTAACGAATTCTGAGTACATTTCATGTAACTTAATATACTTAGTGTCATTGTAGTGCGGGTCAATTATGGTAACCATCCAATCTTCAACTGAGAATAGGAACAAGACAAAATGGTGTTGATTGGTACTACACACCGGCATAAATATATATTTGCATTCGTGTAAAAGTGGACCAACATCTTGGTTAACATACGGATCGCAAAAACTCCATGCAGTATTCACGTGAGTGCATGGCACATAGCCCTGCCCAAGATGCATGAAGAATGAATTCATGAAACCAAATTGGGACCAACTTTGTATTCCCCGAGACCTGTAGTATTCCTCTCTATCTCGTAGTAACAACATATAAGCGTCCATGACATGCTCGAATATCCAACTCCCAGGCCCTAAGGATTGCACTGCATTGTGTTCTAATTCATATAACTAGCGCGGATGTGATAAAGGATATAAATCCCCTTCTGGTGCCACCACGTTTCCAAAAATATGTTTATTTACAAATGTCTCCTTCCAATCTTTAAGTCTTTTGGATAGGGACCCTTTTGGTCCATAAGAGATGTCGTCTCCCGTATCTTGTACTTGATTGAGACCCAAATGTACATTATTATTATATAGCAATAATAATTAAAACTGTCACTATTAACATAACTATATATACCTTTTGTGAACTAGATCCCTTGGCGTCAGAAAGTCCCGCAAATGAAGAGTTGGTTGGAATGTAACACTCCTCATAGGTTTAGAAGGTTGGAATGTAACACTCCTAGTAGGCTTGGGTGGTGGGAATGGAGCTCTCCTCGATTACTTGTGGGGTGGGTATGTAGCTCTCTTGTACAACATAATCAGTTTGTTTCCCAAGCCCTTAACTGAGTTGTGTGTATTTCGACTATGGTCCAAAATTTGTGGGACCCCCTTGTCGAGGTATTTGTTTACCTCTTGCTTCGAAGTCGTATAGAGCGTATTGGAAATCCCAATTATTTTTTTGTAGAACTAACTCGGGAGGCAGCTGAGTAGGTACTGAAAATTTATCAAGTAACGACTTTGCACTCTCAACCTGTCAAGTAAGATAAACACAAACAAATATTATTAACAATAAATATGAATAAATGTAATATTAAGTATTTACTCAAATACATGATTTATTAAAGAAGAATATAATTTTATACCATTTGAATAAGGTGTTGTTGGTTGTAAATGGCCCGAGGCTCATAACAACTGTCGTGGTCGCTTGTCTGTCGAGGTCGGTGGATTTTCCAACGTGTAATTTTCCTATACCAGACCATGTAATCATCTATTGGGACATAATCAGCAACTTCAGTTTGTTGTCCTTCGAGATGATCCATGTATGCCTCCCACATCGAAATATATTCCCCTCTCAAGGCCATGTAATCCTCGACATCAATAAATTTAAACTTTTTCTCCTTCCTAAGGTCACCGTGGTTTTTGGCTGGTGATGGTATGCCTTGCATGAACTCGAACCGTCTCATCACATGATCCGGCATCTGAAATTCCACAATATCAAAGTGGATCAAGGGGACCCCACCAGATCCCAACAACCTGCCTTCAAAATTAAATCCACTGATATCATCATCCCACATTATGTAAGGTCGTCAAACCACATCCCACATAGACTTAATATCTAACTCCCCTCGGTAAAATGACAAATGGTGATGGGGATTCTCACGTCTACCAGGGTAACTGTGGGTTCCAAAATAGGACCATGCCAAAGCCCTAGGTAACCATAAGGATGATTGTGGCCAAGGGTTTGGCTTTCCAATACTTACACGCTCATAAGCCCAAATTTGTAACAACGTAACACAACCATTAATGTATTTAACTCCTTTCCTAGTAGCAGTATATAAAGATCTGTACAAATATGCTAACACTGCCGCGCCCCAATAGTAAGTTACACAATCTTCAGCGTTGGCAATAAAAGATATATATCGTGGGTGCAAACTATTTCTATTCCTATTAGGAAATAATATTGCCCCGCACAACCACAACATGTATGCCTCTGTGTGTCGCCCTACAACATCTTTACTTGCATTCTCGGGACAATTATTAAAATGTTCGTGCAACCACACTAATGAAATTGCACTGCATTTTTTTGAACTAAAATATTCACCAGCTAATTTATCTCCAAAACAATCCCTAAAATAATTCAAATTGGTGACAGCAAGGGGACCCGTTAAGGGCTTTCCCACCACCGGTAA
This sequence comes from Panax japonicus, assembly GCA_020205505.1. Classification (NCBI taxonomy): domain Eukaryota; kingdom Viridiplantae; phylum Streptophyta; class Magnoliopsida; order Apiales; family Araliaceae; genus Panax; species Panax japonicus. The sequence continues at coordinate 47,294,651 of CM035114.1, forward strand.
CCCAAAAATAAAGTGAACATCCTCTAACGTGATTGTTATTTCTCCACAGTTTAAATGAAAAGTATTGGTCTTCGGGCGCCATCTCTCAACTAAGGCAGATATCAGACCAAGATCAGTTTGGTGTACAACACCTTGATAACTAAATACTCCAAATCCACATTTATTTAAAAGGATTTTTTGTTCTTTTGTCAAAGCCCACTGATTATATTTCTGATCAGTATATTGACTGGAGCTTAGTTTTCCCCTATTTCTCCCATGATATATGTCATCTGATACATGATCTTGTTGATCATGCAGAACACTTGGATCAATTGGCCCATATTCCCAACTATCCATCTTTTACCTAAAAAAATACATCATTTTCGTATTAGTATTAAGATGCATGACAACATCATGTTGAAAGTAACATGCTGCAAAATGACAGTAATAACAATACACACTAACATGCATTAAAAACTGAACAACATGCATGTAATAATAACATGCATGTATATAATGTAATAATATTAACATGCATTAAAAACTAGTAAAAACAAAAACTATTAAAAAAACAATAAGAAGAAAAATAAATTAAAACAATAAGTGAACAATTGAGTACACTGGAATAAAATAAAAACAATAAATGAAAAATAATAATAAAATAAATACTTATCAATGCATGGTATGCTGTAAAAGTTTTTTTTTTCCGGCTGGTACAGCTTAAATCGGCTTAGCTTTTTTAATTTTTTTTTATCTTATTTTCTCCATTGTATAATGATGACTTAGTAAATTAAAATAAAAAAGCATCCGGCCGGTACAGCTTCAGCCGGCTTGGCAAGACCCGGCCAATAAAAAAAACTCGGTAATAACATGCAGTGATAAAAAAAATGGCTTGATTGAGGTAATAATATCCTTTTACTATTATACGAAATAATAACAACAGAAACTATTAAAAACTGAACAAATAACAATAAATAAAAACTTACTTATTGAAGTTTTTTGCTCCTCTCTTCCAAAATACTCCCTCTCTCCCCTCTCTGTTACTATAATTTTATCTAGTTATATACTGAACTAGCCCAGTTGAACAACGTGTGTTCTCAATAGATCACTATAGATGCTTAAATAAGCTCATGCAAGCCGGTACATGAAATACATTTAGGACCAAATTCAAACACTGATACTGTTGTTTAATTAGCTTTTTAGTTTACGGAGCTTGTAGGTGTTCTTTCGCGAGGTGATGTTGCAAAAAAAGTGGTCAAAAACATCTGGGAATATGTATTAGTAATAAATTGTTTCGGCTGGGAATATATATTATTAATAAATTGTTCTTTCCCGAGGTGATTTTGCAGAAAAAGAGGACAAAGAAATCTAGGAATATGTATTAAGTAGTTTCAGCCGGTAAAGGCTTAACCGGCTGGGAATATATATTATTAATAAATTATTTCGGCCGGTAGAGGCTGTAACGGCTGGAAAAATAAAAATATATATATTATTAATAAAAACCGTTCGGCCGATAGAGGCTGTATCGGCTGGGAATAAATAAATATTTTCGCTGCTAGCTAGACTCGAACCCGCGACCTCAAGCTCCAAACATTCGTCATATGACCACCCGAGCACCACGGGCCTAGCTGTCATTTCAGACCTTGGAGTTGTATATATCTTTAACCATTCCATCTCCCCCCAAATTAAATTTCTCAATATTTTATTATACTTATTCGATTATTATTATTATTCTATTATTATTGCGAATTGAGTATAAAGCCGTTCCATACTCTAGCGACTTATGTACTTTTAATTATTTTATTATCATTATTATTATTATTATTATTATTATTATTATTACAGATATAAACACTGTCCGGTGAATAAGTAGTCAAACATAATAATACAACACTATGGGAATAGAAAAAACTGACATTGATTATATGGGAAAAGTACATTAGTTTGACTTCTTGAGCATTAACCGCGACAAGCTGTACCGGCTGGTCTTTTTAACTTTAAATATTGTCTAGGAAGCTGCTATTTTCTCATGTTTATTCTGAGCAGCCATCTTCGTATCCTTCCATAAAATTTGTTCTCTGATATTATTTTCTCTTTTCTCCTCTACTCATAATTTGTTTCATCTGGTTGCCCACTTTCACTTCAGAAAATCAAGTTGAAGTTCTGATCGAGCAAAATTCATCACTATTATTCACAAGTAAGTTTTTCAAAATGTCATATAATACATCTGAATTTGTTAGTGAAGTTGAAAGTAATAAATCTGATATTGTTCCGTACGTTGGTCAATTATTTTGCACGTTGGAAGAGGTTGAATATTTTTATAGATCATATGCTCGCAAAAATGGATTTGAGATTAGAATTGCAACTAGTCATAAACATGCTAATACGAATGATATCAGATCTAGGCAGTATGTATGTAAGAAAGCCGGTACACCAATTGTTGGCAAGAGTTTACCTGACGATGAAGATAGTAGTAATAAAATAACTTGACAGAGAGACTCTATAGGACGAACAATGTGCAAAGCTAGAATATATGTTGTCCACAATAAGAAAGAAGACAATTGACGTATATCTACTGTTGAATTAGAGCACAATCATCACTTAGTGACCCCCACCAAAGTAGATTTGATCGAGACTCACAGAAATATTACTCCTGTTGCAAGAAATTTAATTGACACTTTAAATAAGTCCAGTATTGGTCCTAGTAAGATGATGAATGTTTTGAGCACAATGGGAGGTTGGTTGCAAAATGTTCCTTTCTCTACTGCTAATGTTGAGAATGTGGTGCGAGATTTAAGGCGTGATTCTGCAGATGAAAATGATGCACAAGCTGTTTTCAATCATTTGAACAAACATTGCATCCGGAAGTGCCAGCAGATTTTTTTTTCGAGTGAAACCTGGTGAAAACAACCGCATAGCTTGTATTTTGTGGGTTGACGCCCGATCAAGGTTTATGTATCAACAGTTCGGAGAAGTTGTGACATTTGATAGTACATACCGGACAAATAAGTATGGCATGCCATTTGTTCCATTTGCCGGGGTCAACCACCATTATCAGTCTATATTGTTTGGATTTGCACTGTTACGAGACGAAACAGAGGACACTTTCGTTTGGGTTTTACAGACATGGCTTGAAGCCATGGACTATAAGGCACCTACAACCATCATCACTGATCAAGACAGAGCCATGAGTAATGCTATTGCTACGGTACTTCCAACTAGTCATCATTTATTGTGTTCTTGGCATATTAGCAATAAATTTCCTGAAAAATTGCATCATGTTTATTATGCGCACCCATCGTTCAAAAATGATTTTAACAACTGTGTGTATAACTCATTATCCATCGAGGAATTTGAAGCGCGTTGGCATATTCTAATAAGTTCCTATGAATTGTATACTAATGAATGGCTTGGAAGTTTGTATGATGTACGACAGAAATGGATTCCAGCATATACAAAGAGATATTTTGCCGCAGGAATGACTACCACTGGAAGAAGCGAGAGCATGAATGCCTTTTTTGATGAGTATGTTAATGCATCAACAGGTATGCTATGTTTTGTACTGCAGAGTCAAAAGGCTGTAGAGAGATAGTTTATCAGGGAGAGGAAGGCCGACTACATAACAAAACATCGTAAAAGGATTATGGTACTCGGTTCATCTTTAGAAGTTCATGCTGCACAAGTGTACACAAAAGAGATGTTTAGACGTTTCCAACGTCAATTCGTCGATTCCATGAAATACAATGTTCATAAACTTAGTGAGATGTGTGTCACTGATACTAAGGTTTATGCAGTGTATAATGCAGATGCAACTGAAAGTGGTGGAAGATATAAAGAAGTTGTCAACAATCCACAACTGGGATCGGTAACATGTAACTGCCAAATGTTTTCTCACTCTGGTGAATTATGCAGGCACATCTTGAGATATTTCATAGCAAAGAGTATTTCACAAATACTGACCGACATGATCCTTCATCGGTGGACAAGAGACGCGAACAAAAGCAATGGTGAAGACTTACTCTTTAACTCCACATCTGCTGACTTCGAAAAAAAATCAAGAAATGCACTACAATCATTTGATGGCTGATTACCAGGAGTTAGCAAGCAAAACGGCTTGCTCAGTCCGAGGTTACAAAACTGTTCTTAAACTGAATGCACGAGGAAAAGAGTTGCTTGACCAGTATGATCCGGATGAGAATATTACTGAACTGACAGATGACGACATTGATTGCACAGTTGGAGATCCAAATCATGATATGGGATACGATAATGACGATGAAGATGCAGATGCAGAGGTGGAAAAAGAAGAAGAGTTTTTGCCGCCTAATATTTCTCAAACAAAGGGCCGCAAAAAATAATCTAGATTCAAGAGTGCACTCGAGAAAATCATTCCATCTAAAACTCATCGGAAATGTGCAATTTGTGGTTTTGAAACCGACCACGATAAGCGAAATCACTATCGAGTGCTAGGGATTCCTGAGCCAAAAGAATAGGCATCAGTTGTATTAATCATTCTATGTTTTTTTTATGAAAATGAACATGTAATATGTACTATTCCTCTTAATGTTATGCAGTACTAGTATTGGTATAATCTGTACTTGTAATATTGATAATCACATTATTATTATTATTATTATTATTATTATTATTATTATAATACTTTACTACTTTTATAAATTAGATAATCACATTATTATTATACTTCACTAGTTTTACTAATGTATAAAATCATTTCTTAATAATAAAATCATTGCTTAATATATAAAATCATTACTAATAATCATTGCTTAATAAATATAGATATTAACTTATTTATAAATATCAAACCCCCATATGTATTATATAGACTTGTTAATAATAATAAATCGTAATATAATAATAATGCAAGAATATATAGATTTTAGGGGATGGTGACGTTTTAATATAAAGACATATCCTTGGCTGAAATTAACAACTAGGCCCGTGGTGCTCGGGTGGTCATATGACGTGTTTTTGGAGTTTGAGGTTGCGAGTTCGAGTCTGTTTAGCAGCGAGTTGCTTGAATAAAATAATTTTTTTTATTTTTTTAATACAAGCCGTGACAAGCTATACCGGCCGGTTTTTTTTTTCAATTTTTTAATACCAGCCGTATGAGCCTGTACCGGCCGGGAAAGAATAAAAAAAAATTAAAAAAAAGGTGCCAGCCGTATGAGCCTGTACCGACCGGAAAAAATATAAAAAAAAATGTACCACTTCTAACTCTTACGACTGTTAAAAAAAATTATAAAACTGGGACAAGCTCTTACGGTTGTTAAAAAAAATAGGATATTATTTTTTATTTGAATTATAATTCTTTATTTGTTATTAAATGAAAGAGTTATAAAAAATAACAAGTATTTTATAAAGAATAGAAAATAAAGAACTTGTGCAAGCCGGAAGAGGTTGTGCCGGTTTGATGCTTTTTTTTTAACAGCCGTAAGAGGTTGTGTCGGTTTGGATTTTTTTCTTTCTTTTTTTTTAACAGCCGTAAGAGCTTGTAACGGCTGTTTATATATTTATATTTTTTTGAGTTTACGTAATGTGCTGAGTTATGACTATTAATGGAGAAATGCTTAAAAATAAAAATAAAATTGACAACATGTTGACTATATGGGGTCCTCATATTAAAATAAAAGCCGATATAAGTTGTGCCGGCTGGGATATATTTACGTTTCATCTCAGCCTTCCAATAAGTTTATCAACGGTACAAAAAGAGGGTGTTGCACAGAACTCACAGCAACCGGTTGCTGTGGAAGGGATCCCTATATATATATATATATATATATATATATATATATATATATATATATATATATATATATATATATATATATATATATATATATATATATTTACATTCCTGTCAGGCCTGGAGTTTCCTCCGTGGCTTTTTACAGCTTTTTTACATTTCGTCCTGCCTGAAGTTCACTTCGTGGTAGTTGATAGCATTTACTGCTTTATTTACATTTCTGATCCCCCGTGGAGTTGCTTTGTGGTGGTTGATCATGTATATATATATATATATATATATATATATATATATATATATATATATATATATAACGGCTTACTGCTTTCCATACAAATTGCATTATCATGTGAGCCTAGGAATCGTGTGATCACATGTTCAGTTTACTGGATCTAGATTCGGTTCCCATGATGGACATTCTTTGACTGTAAGCAGCCTGTACATTATTTTACAATGTCTTAATTTCCTTGGATGACTGACATGCCCATGAGGAGTTCGGCACTGCAGTATATTATTTTCTCGAGAATGCTTTGCATCTCGAAAATAAAAGCAAACAAGCCGAACATTTAATAATAAAATGGAAGTATGAAAAGGTCTCAATTCCTATTGAGCACAAGGTTTGAAAAACCTCTTTTACAAAACTTCATTGCTATATCTTGGTTAAAACTAATTTTTGATATAAAATTCAAACCTTGTGTATATAGTTGCGAACGAGGCCTCGCGCTACTTTTAAATAATTACACATTGATCCACACACACACATGCACACATTCATATAATAATTTCTTTGAAAAGTGGCGGTCACCATGGTAACACGGATGTCGGGGGGTGCCTAACACCTTCCCTCCGTATAATCAAGCCCCGGACCCAAAATGAATCTTGGTTTCACAGACCCGTTTAGCAGTGTCGAATCACTGGGTTAATGTGCAAGCCTTTTTGGTTGCGTTGGTGCAACCAGTTAAATACACCAACTGGCGACTCTTAAAGTCCAATCGTCGACATTATACATGTCGGACCTTTTTCACTTGTTTTTTCAAATAAATCTCACATTAACATGAGAAAACCAAAGAATAAGTAACGAAAAGGGACACTCAAAAATCCCAACATCGACAGGTGGCGACTCTGTTGGGGACTCCAGTAAGAGGGCTTAAGCCTCTATTACAAGCTTTTCAAAATTATTATATGCTTGTGTGTGAATGTTGCATTTATATTTCTGATAAATGTGTACGAATGCATATTTTTTAACTTCTGCACTGCTAAATATCTATCTGTGATATTAGTGCTTTGCACATGTCATCATTTTGCTTAAACAGTGAGACACGTTGTATGTGAATGTATGTTGTGTGGTTTCTCCACCATGAGACTATTCTGTCGATGTTTGATTACTGGACTCGTGGGAAGAATGATTCCCCGAGGCTCAGGAAAGGCACCACCCAGATTCGCTCCAGTTGAATGACCGAATTAACTTCTCGTCAAGTAGATTGCAATGATCTAGGAACCATCATGCCTAAAAGTCGCGAGAAAAACCCTAGGATAGGTTAACCTATGATAAACCAAACGCGGAGGAAAATTTCTTCATACTTTCCATTTTAAATTACTTGTAAAAGCATTTACTTGTAATTTTATTCCATGATCATTCATATGTAATGGAAAATATGAAGAATATCTATGCATGCATGATATGTTATCAATTAACAACCGGTTTTTTGCAGGAAAAATTCCTAAAAGGGACATGTTATGATAACATTTATATTACCCTAAGACTAAACTACATAAGTCTTTTGTAGGGAAGCAATTGGGCATGTTACCCGGTCAAAATCTAAAAAGGCTGTGAGCCTACAGCCAATCATGTCATCTTCCGAATAGTTTAATCCTGTTTCTCGAGAAGAATTTAACAAATTGAGTAAACAAATCATAGACTTGGCTGTTCTACTAAAAGAATTAAACCAGTCCACTCAGGGTACGAAGATACCTATACATACAAAATCCTCTACACAAGGGGGAGTTCAAGGTCTGGAAAAAACAATTCCAGAACAATAGTTGGATACAACCAACCCAGAACCTGAAGGCACCCATCTCAAAGGAGATCCAAACACCGATGACATCAAGAAGAAGGTCCTTCAAATGGAGGAAACCATTCGCGTTCTCAAAAGAATTGGAACACATGGCAGTGTTTCATATGCCGACCTTTGCATATTTCCTGGTGTGCATTATGCAGAGAAATTTAAGACCCCTAATTTTAAAAAGTATGACGGATTAGGGGATCCTTACAAACATTTAAAGGTGTTTATTGGAGAACTCGGATCTTACGCAGAAAATGAAAGGCTCAGAATGCAGCTGTTTCAGAAAAGTTTGACTAGAGAAGCCCGTTCATGGTATACCAGATTAGACAACTCTAAGATCCATAGCTGGGAAGAGCTGGCTCACGCCTTCCTCACTCAATACAGTTTCCAATCTTAGATGGCTCCTGACCGGTACCAAATCACCAAGGTCAAGAAATAGTCAAATGAGTCATTTAGAGAGTATGCTCAAAGGTGGAGGCGCCTTGCTGCTCAAGTTATTCCTTCCATGACGGAATCAGAAATGGTCATGACCATCATAGATGTATAGGAAGCTCCTTTCTATGAAAGAGTTCTAGCTGGTATTGGCAAACCATTTTCTGAAATGATTAAACACAGCGAGATGGCTGAGATGGGATTGAAGTCCGGTAAAATTCAAGACCTAGTCGCTCTTAAAGCTGTTGTTGAGCACATCCAGTCCGGATCTTATGAAAACAACCCCCGGAGGGTCCATAAAAAGAAAGAGGAGGATGTTTCTTTGATAATACAAGGACAAAAAGGCAATCCAAGCATGCCTATGCAGAGGAGAAACTGTAATAACCCGAGATTTTCTATATAAAATGAATAAGAAATTTTACGTATAATTTTTATTTATTTATTTAATGACGAGAATAAATGTCTAGTAATGTGAACAATAGATACAAATATATTTATTACTTGAAAAATTAGAAATAATTTTGGAATAATTAATTACTACAAATTATATTTTTATGGTAATTAATTTCTGTAAGCAGAAATGTTTTTATTAATTATTTTCCATGAAAACATGATTGGAAATAATATATGAAGTGAAAGTTAGATTTATATAATAAATATTTTATTATATGAATTGTTTAGAATATTTAAATCAAGTATTTTAACTTGATATGTGAAAGAGAAGTCAGATATGAGATCCAAAACCCTGGATTGGGATTATGATCAAGAGATGAGAATAATAATATTATATTATTGTTATAATGATTTTACAGTACCATAATTATGTACTGTGTATGTGCGGACAGATAATATTGAGCAATGACGGTCAATTAGGTCATAGCATATTACGGTGCTGTGAAACCCTAATTATTAAACTCAGTTATGAGATATAACTGAGTAGCGAATGTGTTATATGAAGTTACTGTGTATAAGAATAACGGTAATTAGAAGGAAACCCTAATTACTATTGTACGTCGATAATTAGGACAAACCCTAATTATTATAACCCTAATCGGTTGAAGTTAGAAATCGTAATGACTGTGTTAGTAACATACACAGATAATTAGAGAACCCTAATGGTCAATTAGAAACCCTAATTGATGGCACCCTAAATTTTCAATCGAAAACCCTAATTTTAAATTATCGGGTTTAATTACGGTGTTAATGTATAAAAGTTTTAATTTACCAAAAGATAGAAAGTAATTGGTAAATGATAAGAATTACCATCTAGTGATTAAATACTACATTTAATTGCTATGTACAAAAATGCCCTTGAAAGTTTATGCGAAATTACCAAAATGCCCTTTTGGTTTATTAGTGTATTATTAGTTGAATTATTGGTAGATTATTACTAGCCAACACTCCTACCCTACCCATCTAGCATCCAATGCTCAATCATTCAAGTTGAATCATCCAATTGTAGCATCCAATGTATCTAATATATTTTTATATAGATTAAAGAGAGGAAAATGACCATTTTACCCTTTTTGTCCATCTTAGTGCATTATTTGTGCATTATTGTGCTACCAATCCCACCAAATCCGGCCAACCTCTCCATAATTATCATGTGAGCTCAATTATACCAACCAAATCAGCATCCAAAGCATCTAGCATGGTCTATAAATAGAAATCAAGGATAGTTGATGAGAATACACACTAAAATTATAGTAAACACCTAGCCACACTCTCTCAAGTTCTAACCAACGAAATTATCTTACCCATAAGCTCATAATCAAAGCCCAGCCATCACAAACAACAAATCAGAAGTATCAAGAAGTCAGAAATCAAAAATCAAGCTTGAAAAGGTATGAAATTCCCTAATTTTGAAATCCTTCGATTCGATGTTAATTGATGCAATTGATTGTTTAAAGTAGTGTAATAAGGAGTCTATTAATGTTATGGGTTGTAAAAACACAGACCCATAACATCAAAGTGCTCAAAATCAAAGATTTGAGCAAGTTGGAAAAACCGAATTCTGTGATTTTTCATCAAATGTCAGGGCTTATAACTCTTTTCTCAATCATGATTTTTGATGTTTAAAACTTGTAACATGTAGCCTAATATGTGGAATTTAATATGAAAAAAAGATAAAGTCGATATCTATTGTATATTAGGAGATATAATCGGTCAAACATGGTTGACCGAAACTGCCAAACTAGCGAAACCAGATTTTTCATGAACAAGTTCCGTGTTGTACTTTGACCGGCGATTTATGGTTAGATCTGATGTTATTATGTTGATGTTAAGGTTTAAGGTTGTAGTCCTAAATGTTTTATACTCACTGGAGGTGATATATTACAAATATATTACACGATCATCAAGTTATAGAGGTCAAAGTAGGCACCTCGAACTGTTCTTCGTGAAAAACAGTTTTGGAGGCTAATTTGATGGCTGATTTCTCCAAGATCGAATGTTTTTTAAACGTTATAATGGTTGATAATTGTAGTCTGGTATTTCCTCTACAAGATAAATTTTATAGATTGTCCAAATTCGTTAAGACCAGAGAGTTATTCATGGTCAAAGTAGGTCACTCGAATCTGTCTTATGAAAATCTGGGCAGACTCAAGAACACCTATAGCGACGATTCTGTCACTATAGAGGTCTTTAGCGACGATTTATTTATTTTATTTTCCAGAAATTAATTTAAAAATTAGAAAAATTAGATTTTAATTATTAAAAATACCAAATAAATTCTGAAAAATTATTTTAAAGTCCGAAAAATAGTTTTTAATTATTTTGAGTATATTTCATAAATATTTAATATTTTTGGAATATAAAAGGTATTTATTTATTTAATTATAATATTAAATAAATAATTTAAAATGAGTTTTAATTCATGAAAAATCATGAATAATTATATTATGATATAAGAAAATATTTGAAGTTATATTCCATGACTTTTAATATTTTGTGATGAATTTTATTAATTAATTATATATTAATGATATAAAAGTTATTTATTGATTATAATAAATAATTAGTTTAAAAATGATTTTAATCTTTTAAAAATCATTTTAAATAAAATAAAGTATTTAAAGATATTTTGAGTTATAAAATATAACTTTTAATATTTAGAAGATAATTTCATTAATAATTATATATTAATGATATGTAGTTAATGATTTATGATATTAAGTTTATTTAATATTTATATTAAATAAATAGTTTAAAAATGGTTTTATTTATTTAAAAATCATTTAAACTGGATATTAAGGATTTAAAAATATTTTAAGTTATAATTAATGACTTTTAATATTTGGATGAATAGTACATTAATATTTAAATATTAATGGTAATTATTTAAAAATGATTTTAATTATTTTAAAAATCATTTAAGGGTAATATAAGTGTTTTAAAAATAGTTTGAGTTATTATAAATAACTTTTATATTTTGGCAATGATTTCATTAATAGTTTAATATAAATTAATTATTAATGATAATGGAATTGTTTGAGGTTTAAATCATTTAATTATGATTCCGATGTTTAAAAGTTATAGTCGGTCAAACTAGCTGACTTAAGAACCGGTTATGAAGTCCAGGATTTGATGAAGAGCACCCATAATGATAGTTATGTCACTAAAAATCCTTTTAGAGACAGATTTGAAGTATTTTAAAATTTTCAATTTCTGAAAAATTCTGAAAATGATTAGAAATAAATGTCTGATATTTATAGATGTTGAAGTACAGAATAAGAGTCTTAGACTCAGTATTTACCCGATAATGTCCGTCGGTACGCCGACAAATGTCAGTCCTTATAAAAGGAAGAAAAGACTACTATAAGAACATGAATGAGATATTTGAAAAATGTATAAAAATATTTCAAGTATAGAATATGAACTAAAAGTATGATCACTACGACTATGTGATGACATGATTAGACTATGTGCTGACTGTAATAGACAGTACTATGTGTTATGATATATTGTTCTAATCGAACGAATGATCTGATTATTGATAGGTTGTGATAAAGAGATAGAATCTAAATTGAGATTTGTAATCAGCAAATCAGGCAAGTATCCTAACTTTGCATTTTCTTTATGCAATGGACAGAAGTGAGAAGTTCAGAATTATTGTTATTATTGTATAGATTGTTAACTTATATTATATACGCCCATTGATTATCAACATGTTAGTATCTGATAATTCGAATATATATATTCTGTTCGTTAATTTCTATAAATGGTTATACAAGTATCCCCACTTGGATAATCATTGTATCCAATCGCATGTTGATATACCTTTGATATACATATATGTTGAATTATATAAGACCTTTGTTATAAAAACCCGACAGGTATGAACATCCCTATATGGGAAAAATTTTGCGCCCGAGGCGGACAGAATAAAACGATGAATTTCGTTCATAGTTATGTAGTATTGATCAATACAGGGTACAATAGGGCTGATCACCCTCCGTGCCCGTAAGTCATGACGGTTTACAGATGAATTTCTGTTCAAACCTTTTCGAAAATGAAAAACAATGTTCATAGTATATCACAGAAACCCCATGTATAGTCAATACGTAGTTTCAAAAATTTGAAAGAGGGTTGTTATGTTATTATTATTGGTACAGATTACTTCACAACTACTGACTAGTTGTAAAAGAATATTATAAAGAAAACATTTAAATTCTTTCAGTCTATATATATATAATACTTGTTGGGCAATCAAATGCTCATCCTTGCTTAATTTAAATGTTTTTCAGCTAAGTGTGAAGAACCAGAAGGCTCATGCCGAAACAAGGGAAAGGAAAAGCTAACCAAATAAGATTTGTGGTACTGTTTGTAATAGTTTTAGATTATGAAGACTATGATATATATATTTATATATGTTATGACATGTAATGAATATTTAAAGGTTACGTACTTGGGTGAAAGACTCTGATGTATATGTAAATTTAGGTTTAAGTTTTATATTATTGTTATTATTAGTAGTAGTATTCCGCTCATAGAAATGGTATCGTGAAGTACCGAGTTCGGGTTTCAAGTATCCGGGTTCGAGGACTTCACAGGATGGTATCAGAGTTGTAGGTTATAAACGTTAGGAATGCGAAACCTAGGTTATAACCTTAGTAGAATGGATAACGAAAGTTAAGATAGATATTCAGTAGACGAAGGACTCTGGTGAAGAATTATAACCTTAGTAGAATGGAGGACGAAAGTTAAGACAGATATTTAGTGAACCAGGAGACGAAGTACTCTGATGAAGAATTATAGGATATGATGAGTTGAAGAGATCCATCAAGTTTTAGTGGTACTAAATAAAATATTCCTTCATTTTATCGATGAATATATTTTATTTCGGTACTAATGTTGTCTCGTTTATTGTGGTCATAGGATGGATGACGAAAGTCAAGATAGTAATTCCTTGACCCAAGAGACGATGGACTCTAGCGAGGAGTAAACAGACAGTGAGATGATAAGAGATATGGTAGTTAGAAACGATGACTTAAAGGTTAGAGCTGAGCAATCGGAGGCACAAAATTGTACTCTCCAAGATTTCGAAACAGCAGTACAAGGACGCTGCTCACCAAACATAGATGGAGTTAGTAGAGTTACGAGGGAGGTTGGAGCAGAGAGAGATACAGATAGGACAGTTGAAAGTTGAGATAGAAGCCAAAGATACCAGGATATATACCTTGGAGTAGGCTTTAGACATCGCCTTCATGAGATTCGATGCAGAGTGGATGGAGCTGCCTTTTGGCAGAGAAAGATAGGCGTTGATGTGTTTATAGAGATGGATTGAATAAATTCATTGTAAAACAAAATAAGAGACAACGTATATAGAACTCTTGATTGTTGTGTATATATACTATATGCTAATCAGGGTAACTTATGTATGTAGAGGTCTGGTGGAAAAGATATGTGGAATAAGAAGGATCGAAACCATACCCCCGAGCTAATATCGAAGCCAATAACTGGAATACAAGCTCAAAAGGAGAAAATGACAGATAATGATTCAGACACTAACGTTGAAGCTGATCAAGCATCAATGAAAGTGCAGGATCTGGAGAACAAGGTTTCTTCATTAGAAAGGTTGTGGGAGATAGAAAATTTGCTACGTCAACATTAATAGAAACAATGGAAGAATAGGATAAGCTTAAGATCCAAATTGATCAGATGGGAGCCTCAAGCAACACTTCGTGTACAACTCCGAGAGATAAGGGAAAAAGAAAAATAGAGGATTGTGACTTAGATAGACCCAGTAAGGAGAGAAAGAGAATGAATGATTGTGATCCTGATAATAACTAAGGAAAAAGTAACCGAATAGAAAGGTGTGCAGAAAAGGGGCAAATATTTGCTATAATTGCGGAGATAAGGGACATTTCTCTCCTCATTGTCCCAATCCGAGGCAGTATATATGTTTTATCTGTGGAATAAAAGGTCATGGAACGAAGAGTTGTCCAAGGAAAAATCTTAGGATATGTTGAGTAAGTATGTTTAATATGATATGTGTGAAAAGTATGTTGTGTAACGAAATATTTTCAACTTTTATGTTGGTCAAGATTTTAAATCCCGACTTTTGTAGTCATAAAGGGATAGCTGATGTTTAAAGCAATATGTGCTATGGTATGTTAAGTGCTATTAATGTGAGGTGCTATGGTTGGAAGTACCATGAGTGTCACAAGTTGGATTAATGAATTAAGTTGTTATAAAGGTAGCAAATATTTATCTGAATATTGGTTAATATAGTAAACCAAGTTTCAAATCCAATATTTTGGAATACGTGAGTATTTGAGTAGAAAATTTTGTGTTATATGTCGAACGTATACGATGAGGCTTGGAATGTAAGGAAATGAAGAATAATTACGATTATGTCACCGAGATGAAAACGAAAACCAGCCGCGGAAGATCAACCAGATAATCGAACGTCGAACGCCAAAGACTTTAAGGCAATCTATTGCTAAGGTATAGAGGATTAAGTGACTCAGTAGAAACGTTTATGATAGTTAAGATAACGGAAAGGGCAAAAGATAACTTTTATAACCTATACGATAAAAGGGAAATGATATAAAGAAAAAGTTTGTGTGCTATGTGTGAGGGCAGAAGAGACATATCTCTTCCAATTGTCCCAATTCAAGGATGTATAACGAATGTTTTATTTATGAATCAATGGATTATAAGATGAAACAGTATAAGGTGAAAAAAAAAGAAGTGAGATAAGGAATGTGAATACGATAAATGACATCAAGATATAGGCGACAATGAAATAAACCGTAAGTGTCTTCATTATGGTCGTTCAAGATATTGTAGCAGTTGAGGATACTGTGGCAGCTAGAAATGGAACTCCAGGTTCTATTCGAATAATTTAAATATTTTATATGATTTTTCTGTATAAAATATAGCTACATAGATAATAAATTATTTCATAAAGAAATTTTGAATGAGGAATTTTGGTTCTCTTAATCAAAATTATGTTTATCAGAAAGACAAGCGTTATGGAGAATAGTTAAAGATTAGTTCGATCAAGTATTGATCTAGGTCTATGTGCAAGGATTATATGCGTTATGTACTCTTCTGTGTATGAGTTTTAAAGCGGTGATTACGGGGACGGAATCCTTATAAGGGAGGGTGAATGTAATAACCCGAGATTTTCTATATAAAATGAATAAGAAATTTTACGTATAATTTTTTTTATTTATTTAATGACGAGAATAAATGTCTAGTAATGTGAACGATAGATACAAATATATTTATTACTTGAAAAATTAGAAATAATTTTGGAATAATTAATTACTACAAATTATATTTTTATGGTAATTAATTTCTGTAAGTAGAAATGTTTTTATTAATTATTTTCCATGAAAACATGATTGGAAATAATATATGAAGTGAAAGTTAGATTTATATAATAAATATTTTATTATATGAATTGTTCAGAATATTTAAATCAAGTATTTTAACTTGATATGTGAAAGAGAAGTCAGATATGAAATCCAAAACCCTGGATTGGGATTGTGATCAAGAGATGAGAATAATAATATTATATTATTATTATAATGATTTTACAGTACCATAATTATGTACTGTGTATGTGCGGACAGATAATATTGAGCAATGACGGTCAATTAGGTCATAGCATACTACGGTGCTGTGAAACCCTAATTATTAAACTCAGTTATGAGATATAACTGAGTAGCGAATGTGTTATATGAAGTTACTGTGTATAAGAATGTCGGTAATTAGAAGGAAACCCTAATTACTATTGTACGTCGATAATTAGGACAAACCCTAATTATTATAACCCTAATCAGTTGAAGTTAGAAATCGTAATGACTGTGTTAGTAACATACACAGTTAATTAGAGAACCCTAATGGTCAATTAGAAACCCTAATTGATGGCACCCTAAATTTTCAATCAAAAACCCTAATTTTAAATTATCGGGTTTAATTACGGTGTTAATGTATAAAAGTTTTAATTTACCAAAAGATAGAAAGTAATTGGTAAATGATAAGAATTACCATCTAGTGATTAAATACTACATTTAATTGCTATGTACAAAAATGCCCTTAAAAGTTTATGGGAAATTACCAAAATGCCCTTTTGGTTTATTAGTGTATTATTAGTTGAATTATTGGTAGATTATTACTAGCCAACACTCCTACCCTACCCATCTAGCATCCAATGCTCAATCATTCAAGTTGAATCATCCAATTGTAGCATCCAATGTATCTAATATATTTTTGTATAGATTAAAGAGAGGGGAAATGACCATTTTACCCTTTTTGTCCATCTTAGTGCATTATTTGTGCATTATTGTGCTACCAATCCCACCAAATCCGGCCAACCTCTCCATAATTATCATGTGAGCTCAATTATACCAACCAAATCAGCATCCAAAGCATCTAGCATGGTCTATAAATAGAAATCAAGGATAGTTGATGAGAATACACACTAAAATTATAGCAAACACCTAGCCACACTCTCTCAAGTTCTAACCAACGAAATTATCTTACCCATAAGCTCATAATCAAAGCCCAGCCATCACAAACAACAAATCTGAAGCATCAAGAAGTCAGAAATTAAAAATCAAGCTTGAAAAGGTATGAAATTCCCTAATTTTGAAATCCTTCGATTCGATGTTAATTGATGTAATTGATTGTTTAAAGTAGTGTAATAGGGAGTCTATTAATGTTCTGGGTTGTAAAAACACAGACCCATAACATCAAAGTGCTCAAAATCAAAGATTTGAGCAAGTTGGAAAAACCGAATTCTGTGATTTTTCATAAAATGTCAGGGTTTATAAATCTTTTCTCAATCATGATTTTTGATGTTTAAAACTTTTAACATGTATCCTGATATGTGGTCTTTAATATGAAATAAGAATCAAGTCGAGATCTGTTGTAGATTAGGAGATATAATCGGTCAAACATGGTTGACCGAAACTACCAAACTAGCGAAACCAGATTTTTCATGAACAAGTTTCGTGTTGTACTTTGACCACCGATTTATGGTTAGATCGGATGTTATTATGTTGATGTTAAGGTTTAAGGTTGTATTACTACATGTTTTATACACACTGAAGTTGATAGATTACAAATATATTACACGATCATCAAGTTATAGAGGTCCAAAGTAGGCACCTCGAACTGTTATTCGTGAAAAACAGTTTTGGAAGCTAATTTGATGGCTGATTTCTCCACGATCGGATGTTGTTTAAACGTTATTATTGTTGATAATTGTAGTCTGGTATTTCCTCTACAAGATCCAAATTATATATTGTCCAAAATCGTTAAGACCAGAGAGTTATTCATGGTCAAAGTAGGTCACTCGAATCTGTCTTATGAAAATCTGGGCAGACTCAAGAACACCTATAGCGACGATTCTGTCACTATAGAGGCCTTTAGCGACGGTTTATTTATTATATTTTCTGGAAATTAATTTAAAAATTAGAAAAATTAGATTTTAATTATTAAAAATACCAAATAAATTCTGAAAAATTATTTTAAAGTCCAAAAAATAGTTTTAAATTATTTTGAGTATATTTCATAAATATTTAATATTTTTGGAATATAAAAGGTATTTATTTATTTAATTATAATATTAAATAAATAATTTAAAAATAGTTTTAATTCATGAAAAATTTTGAAAAATTATATTATGATATAAGAAAATATTTGAAGTTATTTTCCATGACTTTTAATATTTTGTGATGAATTTTATTAATTAATTATATATTAATGATATAAAAGTTATTTATTGATTATAATAAATAATTAGTTTAAAAATGATTTTAATCTTTTAAAAATCATTTTAAATAAAATAAAGTATTTAAAGATATTTTGAGTTATAAAATATAACTTTTAATATTTAGAAGATAATTTCATTAATAATTATATATTAATGATATGTAGTTAATGATTTATGATATTAATTTTATTTAATATTTATATTTAATAAATAGTTTAAAAATAGTTTTATTTATTTAAAAATCATTTAAAATGGATATTAAGGATTAAAAAATATTTTAAGTTATAATTAATGACTTTTAATATTTGGATGAATAGTACATTAATATTTAAATATTAATGGTAATTATTTAAAAATGATTTCAATTATTTTAAAAATCATTTAAGGGTAATATAAGTGTTTTAAAAATAGTTTGAGTTATTATAAATAACTTTTATATTTTGGCAATGATTTCATTAATAGTTTAATATAAATTAATTATTAATGATAATGGAATTGTTTGAGGTTTAAATCATTTAATTATGATTTCGATGTTTTAAAGTTATAGTCGATCAAACTAGCTGACTTAAGAACCGGTTATGAAGTCCAGGATTTGATGAAGAGCACCCATAATGACAGTTATGTCACTAAAAATCCTTTTAGAGACAGATTTGAAGTATTTTAAAATTTTCAATTTCTGAAAAATTCCGAAAATGATTAGAAATAAAATGTCTAATATTTATAGATGTTGAAGTACAGAATAAGAGTCTTAGACTCAGTATTTACCCGATAATGCCGTCGGTACGCCGATAAATGTCAGACCATATAAAAGGAAGAAAAGACTACTGTAAGAACATGGATGAGATATTTGAAAAATGTATAAAAATATTTCAAGTATAGAATATGAACTAAAAGTTGTTGGGTTTCGGTACAGAAAACGCAGCGGAAATAGAATAATTCAAAGTAATTTCCGAAACCCCAAAACAGGATCCATGCGAAAATCAATTAATTCAGAGGATAGAAATTTTACCGATTTGATTTGCTAGAACCGATCCGGTCGAATCTCCAACGCAATTCAAGTGGACTACGTCTCTACGGTATCCACACGAACGCTATGCACGAATCGTCCTACGATCTGCAGAAGAACGAAGTTGTGGTACTAGCCACCAAGGATGGATTTCTGATTTTTCTCTCTAGTCTCTCTCTAAAGAGTGGCTAGGGTTTGGATTGTGAATGAGTTGTATACCTAATGGAGGCTACATATCATATATATAGCAAACCAAAAAGCACTATTCAAAACCCTAATTTGTAAAATTCGAATTTATATATATATATATATATCTTAATTAAGTCTTACTTAATTAATATACCTATATATATATATATTATCCTATTAATTTAAATTCGTAATTTAAATACTATCAATCATATTGATATATTTAAATCCTATAAATTAATTCCCTTTTAATAACGTTCTATGTGTGTGACCCTATAGGTTATTATTACGTTGGCAATAATTTTAAAATCATATTATAAAATTATAAACAGTGAGCGGCATCTAGTAATGCATCACTGCTACCCAAGTAATAATAAGATCGATGATTCGATGCAACCTTTTCGTGACCAATGTTTCAACGTAATCTAATCCTTTTAACCTTAATATCCAAGATTAAACTCGAGTCATGGAATCTGTCATACTCTTCATAATTTAATCTGAGTTTTCTTGATCAATGAGTAGACTATATGAAACAAATCACTATTTGAGCATGGCCATGCATTTCATAGTCGTACTCAATCAAGAGGCCTATGGATATCATCACTAATATATAGGAAGGTTAAATTCCATCTAGATCACTCATATTCCTCACACGATTCATGATGTACCCAATAATCACCTTTATAATCCACCCTGTTAAAGGTGACATTTGATGATATCAAAGTACATGAATTCCCGTGTAGTAATATAGTGATTTCAGGTTGGAGGACCATTACATCATTGTCACTATGAGAATTGCTAATGACATTTTACAAAATGTTCCACGTAGAATTCTCATGGTGGGTCTGTCCAGTACATCGTTCTCTAACATGTACCTATGCATTGACTTAATATCTCATATATTTATGACCATTGAGATTTGGCCATCAGTCAATCCACATACTAGTCTCAATGCATTATTGTTGTCCCATCAACAATAATACTTGACTAGGGACATTTAAGAACAATGATACTAATAGTAATTATATAATCTCATGTTCAAGTCACATACTTGCAACTATATAATTTGTATCACTATTCTAAGGATTTTTATTATGTTGTCATTTATATAACGCAGTAAATAAAATCATAATAAAAGCATTCACTTATGCAATCAAATATAATATCAAAACGTTAAGCAATTATATCAAATAATTGGCCTCTAGGGCATAATCTCTAACAGTCTCCCACTTGCACTAGAGCCAATCACTCATGTATCTAATACCCATGGAACTAGTGTGACCGTCGTGCTTCTGCTGCGACAAAGCCTTGGTCAGTGGATCTGCAACATTATCATCTGTTGGTACTCTTTCTATATGTACATCTCCTCTATCAATGATTTTACGGATGAGATGGTACCGCCTAAGTATATGCTTGGATCGTTGGTGAGATCTGGGTTCCTTAGCCTGTGCAATGGCTCCATTGTTATCACTGTATAACTTAACTGGATCAACAATAGTTGGAACAACACCTAGTTCAGTGATGAACTTTTTAATCCATACAGCCTCCTTGGCCGCACAAGAAGCATCAATATACTCAGCCTCTGTTGTAGAATCGGCTACTGTCTCCTGCTTAGAACTTTTCCAGCTAACAACGCCACCATTAAGGCAAAAAACAAAACCTGACTGAGATTTATAATCATCATTATCAGTCTGGAAACTAGCATCTGTGTAACCCTTACTGCTAGTTCGTCTTCACCTCCATATACCAAGAATGAATCCTTAGTCCTTTAAGGTACTTGAGGATATTCTTGACTGCTGTCCAGTGACCTTCACCTGGATTCGACTGGTATCTGCTCGTCATGCTCAAAGCATACGAGACATCCGGACGAGTACATATCATTGCATACATGATAGATCCAATTGCCGAAGCATATGGGATCTTTCTCATACGCTCCTCATCATCTTGTGATTGAGGACATTGGGCTTTAGAAATCTTTACACCATGAGTCATGGGTAAGTGCCCTCTTTTTGCCTCTTGCATGCTGAACCGTTTTAGCACTTTATCAATATATGTACTCTAACTTAGGCCGATCATTTTTCTCGATCTATCTCGATAGATCTTGATACCTAAAATGTAGGCTGCATTGCCTAAATCTTTCATGGAGAAACATTTTCCTAACCATGTTTTTACAGCTTGTAATGAAGGAATGTCATTCCCAATAATTAATATGTCGTCAACATATAATATTAGGAATACAATGTGACTCCCACTAACCTTTTTATATACACAAGGTTCATCTTCATTTTTAATGAAACCAAAATCTTTTATTGCTTCATCAAATCGAAGATTCCAACTCCGAGAGGCTTGCTT
This sequence comes from Panax japonicus, assembly GCA_020205505.1. Lineage (NCBI taxonomy): Eukaryota > Viridiplantae > Streptophyta > Magnoliopsida > Apiales > Araliaceae > Panax > Panax japonicus. The sequence goes on from CM035114.1 coordinate 47,316,670, forward strand.
CAATCCATAAATGGATCGTTGCAGCTTACATACCTTTCCAACATCCTTTGGAATGACAAAACCCTCAGGTTGTGTCATGTACACATCCTAAAGGAGATTTCCATTAAGGAAAGCAGTTTTGACATCCATCTGTCAGATTTCGTAATCATAAAAAGCTGCAATAGCAAGTAAGATCCTGATGGATTTAACCATTGCCACTGGAGAGAAGGTTTCATCATAGTCAACACCTTGAATTTGTTTGAAACCTTTTGCTACCAGTCGGCCTTTATAGGTTTGTACATTACCATCCATGTAGGTTTTCTTCTTGAAAACCCATTTGCACCCGATTGGTTTTACCCCTTCGGGTGGATCAACCAAAGTCCATACTTGGTTAGTATACATGGATTTCATTTCAGATCTCATGGCTTCAAGCCATCTCTCAGAATCGGGTCCATTCATAGCTTCTTGGTAGGAAGCAGGCTCATCCTGATCTATGAGCATCACATCGCCATTTTGAGTCACAAGATATCCATAATATCTCTCAGGCTCATGGCGTGTCCAACCAGATCTACGAATTTCTTGTGCAATTTGAGCAGGTTCACTTTCCACAACATCTTGTGGTTCCTGCTCATGTTCCAACTCAGGTTCAATGATATTCAGTTGTTCTTGAATTTCTTCAAGTTCTACTTTCCTCCCACTGTTTCCTTTAGAGACAAATTCTCTTTCTAGAAAAATACCAGTTCGAGCAACAAAAACTTTGTTCTCAGAAGGTTTGTAGAAATAATACCCTTTTGTTTCCTTTGGGTATCCCACAAAATTACATTTGTCAGATTTGGGTCCGAGCTTGTCAGAATTCAGACGTTTTACAAACGCCTCGCAATCCCAAATCTTCATGAACGACATACTAGGATGTTTCCCAGTCCACATCTCATATGGTGTCTTCTGAACCATTTTTGTAGGAACACTGTTTAGTGTGAATGCAGCTGTCTCTAGGGCATGACCCCAGAAGCTTATTGGAAGATCTGCATGACTCATCATTGATCGTACCATGTCCAACAAGGTTCGATTCTTCCTCTCAGACACACCATTCCATTGTGGTGTTCCAGGTGGAGTGAGCTGTGATATAATATCACACTCCTTTAGAAGGTCATCAAAGTCTTGGCTTAAGTATTCACCTCCTCGATCAGATCGAAGGGCTTTTATGCTTTTGCCAAATTGGTTTTGAACTTCATTCTTGAATTCCTTAAACTTTTCAAAGGATTCAGATTTGTGTCTCATAAGATATACATATCCATATCTACTGAAGTCGTCAGTAATTGTATTGAAGTAATAAAACCTACCTCTTGCTAACGAACTCATGGGTCCACATACATCACTATGTATAAGTCCCAATATATCGCTAGCCCGTTCACTGTGTCCAGTGAAAGGGGCTTTAGTCATCTTGCCTAATAAACAAGATTCACATTTTTCATATGATTCAAAATCAAATGAATCCAAAAATCCATCTTTATGGAGTTTTGATATGCGTTTCTCATTTATATGGCCTAAACGACAATGCCAGAGATATGTCGGATTTGAATCATTTGATTTAAATCGTTTTGTATTTATGTTATAGATAGGCATTTCCAAATCAAGAATATAAAGACCGTTAAACAATTGTGCAACACCATAACAGATATCATTTAAGTAAAACGAACAACGATTGTTCTTAATTACAAATGAAAAACCTTTCTTGTCCAAACAAGAAACAGAAATAATGTTTTTGCTTATAGCAGGCACAAAATAACAATCCTCTAATTCTAATACTAGCCCTGTGGGCAAAGATAAATGATAAGTTCCTACGGCCAGTGCAGCAACTTTTGCTCCATTCCCAACACGTAGGTCAACCTCGCCTTTTCCCAAAGTCCTACTTCTTTGAAGTTCCTGCACATTTACACATATGTGAGAACCACATCCAGTATCCAATACCCATGATGTAGAAGTAGACAGGTTAATTTCTATAACATATATACCTGGATCAGAAGTCACACTTCCTTTAGATTTCTTCACTTCTTCCAAATAAGCATGACAATTCCTTTTCTAGTGTCCAGGTTTTCCACAAAAGTGACAATCACCTTCTTTAGCCACCCCACCTTTAGGCTTTAAAGCCTATTTGGTTCTGGGATTAGGTCTAGCACCAGATTTAGATCCTATCTTTTTCTTGGCCTTCCAATTTCCCTTAGCATTACCCTTTTGTACCATCATTATGGTAGCGGGTGATGCCTTTTTCATGTTGTTCTCAGCAGTTCTTAACATGCTCAACAACTCAGTAAGGGGTTTCTCAATTTCATTCATTAGATAATTCATTACAAATTGAGAGTAGCTGTTGTTCAATGATTGTAAGACAAGATCGGTTTGGGCTTCTGCAGTTATTGGAAAACCCAACCTATCAAGGTACTCAATATACCCAATCATTTTTAGCACATGTGGACCAACTGGGTCACGTTCACCCATCTTGCAGTGATACAACGCTTTGCTTGTATCATACCTTTCCTGTCGAGCATACCCTTGAAACAATTTCTTGAGATGCTCGATCAACTCATAAGCATCCATCAACTCATATTGCTTCTGAAGCTCAGGGGTCATGGTTGCTAACATGAGACAACTCATGTCCAGAGCATCATCTTAATGTTTCTTGTAAACATTATGCTCTGCACGTGGTGCAGTGACAGCTGGAGCTTCAGGAATCGGTCCATCAAGGACATATAGCTTACGCTCTTGTTTGAGGACAATCCTCAAATTCCTGTGCCAGTCTAGGAAATTAATCCCACTCAGCTTGTCCTTCTCAAGGACTGATCGTAGTGAAAGACTACTTGTATTGTTGATGTTTTCCATTTGATATCTACAATTTATAAGTGCCAAATGATAAGTCAATTTGTAGAGTTGATATTATGTAATTTGATAATAGTATATTCAAAATATACTCCCACTATTTTATTCAAATTAATAGCCCTCACCATTAACTCGAAAAGCATTTTTCTATTAAATCTTTCTAGTGAGCCAAGATCCATATTTCATTATGACTTAAGTTAGCTTTGGCTAATCTCTTAAAACACAATTATTTAGGTAGACAACGTTTTTGTCAATTATATCATATATAACTCTTGGATAGTTTGGTAAACAACATTTGTTTCTTGTCCATCTAATGGTACCAACCAAACTTTATTCCTCTAAGTCCTCAATCCTATTGAGATAACTTAGTTAAGTCAGGCCCAATGATTTTAACAGTTTGGATATCACAATTATCCTATCGCATCTTACCAAGATAAATTGGGTACTTTGCTTTGACAAACCTACATCTATTGATCAAAGTCTTTATGAGTGTTTTTCATTGGAAGGCATCTGATTTAGACTTAATAATTTAATGAGGGATTTTATAAATTAATTCAGATCTCACCTTTTTAATCTCATTAAACATGCACATTATTTATCACATCATATCACATACAAGCATAAATAAAGTGCAAAATTAAATGTGTCACAGTTATGGCCCAATCCACTGTCAATCTTTTCAAGCTAATGAAAGATTGAAAGTCAATCTAAGGTGGTAAAAGACTTTAAAATAAAACGCTTCCTCAAGCATGTGCCTCCTCTCCATCAACATCTTTTATCGTGTTCTCCATCTTGACATCTTCATCGATTACAGATTATTACATGATACAAAGAAACCTCGAGTTACATTCGAGGGGATTTAGATGAGAAGAGAATATTACATTAGAGTTTATAGAAAGGCACGACATGCAAGCCGTATTTTAAAACCAAAAACCACTAACCTATGGGTCAAAAGGCCATAACTGTGCACCATGCATATCACAATAAGCACATAACAATTTATATATAATTAAAGAAAACTATATATAACATGTAGGGGTTGTGACGCCCCCAAATCCAGGTTCTCTAACCTCAGATCCAGTGCTCACGATCCAAGGAAAAATCCAATTTTTCAAATATAACCAGAAATTGAAAAATTTAAAATCCATCAAAACCATATATCGTTATTATTGGGGACACGACCATCATACGGACACGACCAGTCTGTGCGCTACGACGGGGGGGTCCAAGGGGGGGTTATCCCCCCTGGCAGTGGTCCGGCTGATAACAATATACTCGGTACATATCATATATGTCCAGATTCAATGAATCATATTAAACCGAATCTGCAAAACAGAATATCATATACTCAATTTTAGATCGGTAAAATGGTATCATCATATATCATATATATATATATATATATATATATATATATATATATATATATATATATATATATTCCAATTTCAGATCGTTAAAATCAGATCATCATATATCATATATATCGATTCCAATTTCAGATCGGTAAAATCAGATCGGAAAAGTTTCAAATCGGTAAAATCAGATCATCATATATCATATATATCGATTCCATTTTCAGATCGGTAAAATCAGATCGGAAAAGTTTTAGATCGGTAAAATCAGATCATCATATATCATATATATCGATTCCAATTTCAGATCGGTAAAATCAGATCGGAAAAATTTCAGATTGAAAAAAATTTGATCGGAAAAATTTTTGATCGGAAAACAACATATATCAAATATATCTATTCCAATAAACACGTAATCTGAATCAATCGTTTCGCAAGTAGCTCTGATACCACTGTTGGGTTTCGGTACAGAAAACGCAGCGGAAATAGAACAATTCAAAGTAATTTCTGAAACCCCAAAACAGGATCCATGCGAAAATCAATTAATTTAGAGGATAGAAATTTTACCAATTTGATTTGCTAGAACCGATCTGGTCGAATCTCCAATGCAATTCAACTGGACTGCGTCTCTACGGTATCCACACGAACGCTATGCACGAATCGTCCTACGATTTGCAGAAGAAGGAAGTTGTGGTACTAGCCACCAAGGATGGATTTCTGATTTTTCTCTCTAGTCTCTCTCTAAAGAGTGGCTAGGGTTTGGATTGTGAATGAGTTGTATACCTAATGGAGGCTACATATCATATACTCCCTCCGTCCCAAATTAACTGCTCAATTTTGACCTTTTTTTAGTCAAATTGACTATTTTTTGAATTAATAATTAAACATATATAAATATATTTCTGAAATTATAAAAAATAGGATTAGAAATAAATTGTATATACTTTCTTTTGGTTATAATCTCTTCACCTATATTTTAGCAAAAATAGTAAAAAGATTAGTTTTAAAAATGGTCAATTTGACTTTAAAAAGTCAAAACTGAGCAATTAATTTGGGACGGAGGGAGTATATAGCAAACCAAAAAGCACTATTCAAAACCCTAATTTGTAAAATCCGAATATATATATATATATATATATATATATATATATATATATATATATATCTTAATTAAGTCTTATTTAATTAATATACCTATATATATTATCCTATTAATTTAAATTCGTAATTTAAATACTATCAATCATATTGATATATTTAAATCCTTTAAATTAATTCCCTATTAATAACGTTCTATTTGTGTGACCCTATAGGTTATTATTACGCTGGCAATAATTTTAAAATCATATTATAAAATTATAAACAGTGAGCGGCATCTAGTAATGCATCACTGCTACCCAAGTAATAATAAGATCGACGATTCGATGCAACCTTTTCGTGACCAATGTTTCAATGTAATCTAATCCTTTTAACCTTAATATCCAAGATTAAACTCGAGTCATGGAATCTGTCATACTCTTCATAATTTAATCTGAGTTTTCTTGATCAATGAGTAGACTATATGAAACAAATCACTATTTGAGCATGGCCATGCATTTCATAGTCCTACTCAATCAAGAGGCCTATGGATATCATTACTAATATATAGGAAGGTTAAATTCCATCTAGATCACTCATATTCCTCACACGATTCATGATGTACCCAATAATCACCTTTATAATCCACCCTGTTAAACGTGACATTTGATGATATCAAAGTACATAAATTCCCGTGTAGTAATATAGTGATTTCAGGTCGGAGGACCATTACATCATTGTCACTATGAGAATTGCCAATGACATTTTACAAAATGTTCCACGTAGAATTCTCATGGTGGGTCTGTCCAGTACATCGTTCTCTAACATGTACCTATGCATTGACTTAATATCTCATATATTTATGACCATTGAGATTTGGCCATCAGTCAATCCACATACTAGTCTCAATGCATTATTGTTGTCCCATCAACAATAATACTTGACTAGGGACATTTAAGAACAATGATACTAATAGTAATTATATAATCTCATGTTCAAGTCATATACTTGCAACTATATAATTTGTATCACTATTCTAAGGATTTTTATTATGTTGTCATTTATATAACGCAGTAAATAAAATCATAATAAAAGCATTCACTTATGCAATCAAATATAATATCAAAACGTTAAGCAAATATATCAAATAATTGGCCTCTAGGGCATAATCTCTAACAAAAGTATGATCACTACGACTATGTGATGACATGATTAGACTATGTGCTGACTATAATAGACAGTACTATGTGTTATGATATATTGTTCTAATCGAACGAATGATCTGATTATTGATAGGTTGTGATAAAGATATAGAATCTAAATTGAGATTTGTAATCAGTAAATCAGGCAAGTATCCTAACTTTGCATTTTCTTTATGCAATGGACAGAAGTGAGAAGTTCAGAATTATTATTATTATTGTACAGATTGTTAACTTATATTATATACGCCCATTGATTATCAACATGTTAGTATCTGATAATTCGAATATATATATTCTATTCGTTAATTTCTATAAATGGTTATACAAGTGTCCCCACTTGGATAATCATTGTAGTCAATCGCATGTTGATATACCTTTGATATACATATATGTTGAATTATATAAGACCTTTGTTATAAAAACCCGACAGGTATGAACATCCCTATGTGGGAAAAATTTTGCGCCCGAGGCGGACAGAATAAAATGATGAATTTCGTTCAGAGTTATGTAGTATTGATCAATACAGGGTACAATAGGGCTGATCACCCTTCGTGCCCGTAAGTCATGACGGTTTACAGATGAATTTCTGTCCAAACCTTTTCGAAAATGAAAAACAATGTTCATAGTATGTCACAGAAACCCCATGTATAGTCAATACGTAGTTTCAAAAATTTGAAAGAGGGTTGTTATGTTATTAGTATTGGTACAGATTACTTCACAACTACTGACTAGTTGTAGAAGAATATTATAAAGAAAACATTTAAATTCTTTCAGTCTATATATATATAATACTTGTTGGGCAATCAAATGCTCATCCTTGCTTAATTTAAATATTTTTCAGCTAAGTGTGAAGAACCAGAAGGCTCATGCCGAAACAAGGGAAAGGAAAAGCTAACCAAATAAGATTTGTGGTACTATTTGTAATAGTTTTAGATTATGAAGACTATGATATATATATTTATATATGTTATGACATGTAATGAATGTTTAAAGGTTACGTACTTGGGTGAAAGACTCTGATGTATATTTAAATTTAGGTTTAAGTTTTATATTATTGTTATTATTATTAGTAGTATTCCGCTCATAGAAATGGTATCGTGAAGTACCGAGTTCGGGTTTCAAGTATCCGGGTTCGGGGACTTCACAGAAACTACTCCCCTTTTCCAGCACAACCTTCAAACCCTCTATCGCCTAAAAGTGGAGAAGTAAAACGACCTCGAACGTTCACACCCTTAGGGGATTCACTCAAAAACATTCTTGCCCTTCTGACTGCTTAGAAGAAAATTATATATCTTCTTCCACCAGCCAACCCTAATGGGAGGGGTTTTAATGCTACTCGAAAGTGTGCTTATCATGTCGGGGCACCTGGACATGATACTCAAGATTGTTGGGCCTTAAAACATAAGATTCAGAATCTGATAGACAACGATGAGATTGTAGTCACCAAATCAGATCAACCACATGTACAAGACAACCCTCTTCCTCAACACAAAGAAGAAGAGGTTAACATGATCGGTTGGAGCACTGTACAAGGTTCCAATTCTAACGGAGAATCATCCCAACCCATCAAATATGGTGTTAACAAATGGGATTATACAAAGTTTCAGTTTACCATGGAACGAAAGATGAAAGCTCTTTGCAAACAAATTGAGAAATTGGCAGAACTGGTGACCCACCAGCATCAAATCACACGCCAATTAATCAGGCAGGAGCATGCTTATCTCGTTCCATTTGTTATAAATGCTCCATAAACAACTTCAGAATGCGAAGCTATGGAGAATAAGGTTGCAAAGCGAGCAAGTGCTAAAGTCATTCGGGATTTTGCCAATCAAAAGGAATTCACCTATCTGGGCCAGTCTATGGAGGAGATACTTCAAATGTTGATCAATGAAGGAAGAATCACATTCCTTCTCCCTCGAATCAATCCCTACTCAGGGCGGTTCAATCCTGATGAAATGTGTCAATATCATTCACATTCTCACGGTCACAACACAGAAGAATACTGGGCACTTCGCCATCTTATTCAGAATCTTATTGATAGCGGTGTCCTGCAAATAGCAGATGATTACATTGTACAACTCAAGGGTGGGAATGCATGCCCTACCAAATGGAAGGTATTAGTAGCAGTTATCTCCATAGTGGATGAGGAAACTGTCAAAGTATTTCCCATAAAACCAATTCAACTCAAAGGAGCTGACAATCCTTTGAAAGTGGCCGCACCAGAGCCAATTCCTTTACCTTGCAGACCACAACATCCTATTGTCAGCTTGCATAAAGTTCCATGGAATTATAGAGAAGCTGAAGGATCCACGTCTCATACTACTGCTACAGTGTCGAAAGAAAATCCACTGTACCTTCCTCAATGGATTATTAAACCTACTTTAGAAGCAAATGGGAAATTGCCTATGGAGAAGATTGAAAAATTCTTCCGTACTATGGGTCATAATGAAGCCAAAGTGGTTTTAAGCTTCCGAGAAGCTCCACACCAGATTTCGATACTGGATTTGGTTTTCTCTTCCGAGGATCATCGGAAGATCTTGCTGAAGGTAGCATTGACATGAGGTGCTCCCAGATTGCAGGAAATGGATGGCGATAAATTTCCACAGCTTATCAACTTAGACATCGTGAAATGGTACTATGTCTGAAGTTACCATCAAATAAACATCCTAAATTTTGATCCTCAAATCACCAGTCATTCCGGTTTTGAACCCTTTCTACATACTTTTCTGCCCCTCAGGGAAACATACACTTCAAGCCAGCAGCCTGATTTTACTTCATTTCAAACCTTTCATACAATTTCAGTTGTCCTGAAGACGGGATTTAACCTTTCACAATTTTAGTTGTCCTGAAGATGGGATTTAACATTTCACACCTGCAGTTTGTCCTAAAGACGGGATTAAACTTTTCTATGCCTGCAGTTTGTCCTGAAGACGGGATCAAACTTTTTACACACTTGCAGTTTATCCCCGTTATGGGATTAAACTTTCCTCTCCCCACAGTATAGCATGCACATGGGATTTACACTTCTCTTCACCTTCAATTCGTCTTGAGGGGCGAACTACGTCGACCTGATCTCCCTGATACCCGGGGGTACGTAGGCAACCATATGCTATATGGCCCGGTCGCAATAAAGAAAAACAACAAAAACATTTCTACCTTTTCTCTACAAAACAACAAAAACAACAAAAATACTTCTACACTCTTCTGCCTTCCGCATTCAACGTTGAACCTCCTACACTAGGTTTGAACTAAGAACACTTTATCTCCTCTTCAATAGGAGTACGTAGGCATTTCATGGTGCAGTCTAACCCCTACCACAACAACATACTTGTCACACGGTACTGGGATCAATCTTCAATCTTCCCCATTTCATCGGTTTCAGATCAAAGGGATGGAATTACCCAACCTCTTCTCATAAATAGAAGATTCGGTGACTATCTAAGCTGCGATCGTGCCTCAAAGAGAAATACCAACCCATAAGAGATGGACTTAACTAGGCTTCTCACAAATAGAAGTACTGGCGACCATCTGTGGTGAGGTCAATCTCAGAGAGGAAAAAACCATCCTCCTCTCCACTTTTCCATATAGATACCAGTCCCAAGACACCAAAGATGGTAGGGATATACAGAAATCAATGATCCATTCTGAGAGATCTTGTGACGTCTTAATGTCCCTCTATCAAGGATAAGTTTAGAATGCATCAAGATCACAAGGCCTTGGAGAAACAGGAAAATATCAAGCAAGTATCAAGGCATAACTAAAAGGGAAGTGAATCAAAATATATTTCCCTGCCAGATATAATACTATTTGATATATACATCTATGTTGTACATGATAAAATGGCTAAGCTAGTTTATGTAGGAAAATACAAAGCTATCTATAGATCTGTATGTATACGGACTATCAGATCTAATATAGTATCCCTCTATAAAGACGGAGGTAGCACTGCAAGCTCCTGCCCAAGGGTATCTACACGAGCTAGCAGATCAGAGGCTAACTGCATAGTGGCATAATGCTCATCAATGTAAGCACTCATGTGGGCCAGAATGACAGCCATCTGGGATCTAATAGAAGTGCTATCTATAATGGCCACATCCCTAGCAGATAAGGCGGCATCCCACTCTCTAATCAATGCATCTCAGGCTGATCTAGCCTCATCCCTCTCTAATAAAGTGGTATCTCTCTCATCAAGAGCTATCAACATCATGACCCTAGCCTGATCTCTATCATAGGTCATCAGATGTAAGATCTGCTCCAAATGTTGTGCTGAATACTGAGTAACAGTGGCACTCGGGGTGGGAGAATCCACCACAAATGCTGGCAGCCCATCAGTCAAATCGTCGATGGAAATAGTAGCCTCCTCTATAGGCTCCATCGTCAGAATCAGTCCCTGTTGTGACGCCCCCAAAATAGGTATACATCGCCCATTTTGATTCGTCAATAACATGGTACAGAAACAACTACAACTTTATTAATACAACATGAAAACTGTGAGTTTAAATACAAATATTGCCGTCTAGACAATATTCACACCCAAATAAGTCCTCATTACAATTATTGGTACATTATTTTACAAAAATGGTGAGGACTACTAAAACAACTTTCTAGAATCATCATATTCCATACCCGACTAGAACTCGCTAAATTCTCGCTTCCTGAGAAGAAAAATGGAACAAAATGGAAAAGGGTGAGCTCAACTAGCCCAGTAAAGAATATTATGACTAAGATAATATAGAACAAATTATCGTTAGTCTTTAACAGGGAAAAATCTAATAAAATACAATAGACAACAAGTTTCAGATCAATATTTGTAGCGGAAATAATAATTCATAGAAGAGTTACGTAGAGAATGAAATCTATTACAATCTATGAATTTAAAAGTCCATCATCAATATTTTATCCCAGTAACATCATCCAATATTCATCTTGAATCAAATATTCATCTTTACACTACAGGCCAAAGATATTCATCAGTCGGTCATGTTCATCTCAACACCTGTACATCTTTGCACTACGGGCCAAAGATATTCATTAGAAAATCAACCATCTTTGCACTACAGGCCAAAAATAGTCAATAATACCATCATTTAGGACTGAGGATGATGAAAAATATTTTAAAGAAAATGAATCCAATGAAACAAAAGAACAAGTATTATGGATTCATACTTTAAACAATCCGAGTTCAAAAATATTTCATAAATAATCAAAGTGAAGTAAAATTCAAGAATGATCAAAACATGGATACAATCAAAGCTAGTATCCGCAATAGATATTTTGGACAAAAAACAAAAATTTAATTTTTCTGTGAATAGTGTCGTATTCGTGAATAGTAACCCCGACACCAAAAGACAAGAAAAAAAATAATCCAACATAATGATATTAGAAGAAATAATATCCTTTTAAAAATAATAACATCCCTTACCTTGAAAAGACTGTACTTCTAGCTGGAACACCGGATATAGTGCTGAAGGGAACTTGCACCGTATAGCAACACTCAAAGTATCAAAATACTCACAAGAATACGCTCGATAATATAGAGAGAGAAAGGGAGAGAAAACTTCAGTTTCTGATGTGATTTTCAATTCTAACCTAAACACCCTATTTATAGGAAAATGCTTAGAACACCAAAGTAGAAAATTTAATAAAATATTAATATATTTTTCTTAATTTCTTAGAAGCCTTCTTTTGTAAAAAAAACATCAGCCAACAACCCACCAAAATCACAAAAAACATTTTTCTTAAAAAAAATAATTAAAACTTTTAAAAATTAATTATTTCAGAACTACAGAACTTCAATAATTCATAATAAATAGCCCTTTTATCAGAAAAATTCGAACCACGTGTCCTTTTCAAAGGAAATTCCATTCTCTACAACTTTGTAAGTTTAAGTTTTTCCAAATTTCAAGCAGAAGTTCACCGAAATTCACAAACGAGCGATTTTACGGGCTATAAACCAATTTCAATCAAGAAATGGGGTCCACCGACATGTTTAACATGTTTTAAATTTTAATTGTAACAAAAATACTCCTCCTCATATACTCATAAATATAACCATTATTATATTATTAAAATACAATAATATATTTAAATGAATTATTTTATCAGAAAAGATAAAATATCAATTTTTCTACGAATATTCCCCGTCATACGAATATTCTCCGACAGTAAGAATATTCCATGACCAAACAAATATTCTCCGATAAAAATGAATATTTTATAACCACTTGTATATTTGAAATATTTGCACATTTTACCCATAACTAACCACATTAATCAAATCAATCCTTACTATTTCAAAATAATAAATAGAGGAAATTTAATTTTATTTATAATAAGTTGGGGTCTTACAACCTCTCCTCCTTATAAAATTTCATCCTCGAAATTGACGTACATACCTGGTGTTTCGAAAAGGTGAGGATACCTCACTTTCATTTCCGTTTCCAACTCCCAGGTCATTTCCTCAATAGCATAGTTTCTCCACAAAACATTTACTTGTGGTATGACCTTTGTACGTAAGACATGCTACTTCCTATCCAAGATCTTGACAGGTACCTCCTCGTATGTTAAGTCTTCGGCTATCTCATCCAGTTCTAACTCAATAACGTGGTTCGGGTCTTTCACATATTTATGAAGCACAGATATATGAAAAACATTATGAACACGAGACATACCTGGAGGTAACGCGAGTCTATAGGTTACATTTCTTACTCGGTCAAGAATCTGAAATGGGCCAATAAATCGTGGATTGAGCTTTTCTCTCTTCCCAAATCTTGTAACTCCCTTCCATGGAGAAACACGCAACAATACATGATCCCCAATACTAAATTCCATGTTCTTTCGATGAAGATCTGCATAACTCTTTTGTCGATCCTGTGCCGTTTGTATACATTGTCCAATTATTTGGATCTTTTTTGTAGTCATGCGTATGAATTCGGGTCCCAACAATGTTGCTTCACCCACCTCATCCCAATATATTGGAGAGCGACACTTTCGTCCATACAATGCTTCGAATGGAGCCGCACCTATACTTTCCTGATAATTGTTATTGTAGGAGAATTCAACCAATGGTAAATACTTATCCCAACTCCCTTTGAAATCTAGGACACAGAGTCTTAATATATCTTCAGGAGTTTAAATAGTCCTCTCTGATTATCCATCTGTTTGAGGATGGTATGCCGAACTAAATCGTAAATCCGTGCCCATAGCTTTTTGCAAGCTAACCCAAAATTATGAAGTAAATCTTGGGTCACGATCTGAAACTATGGATACTGGCCTGCCATGAAATCTCACAATCTCATTTACATACATATGAGCAAGACGTTCAAGGGAATAAGTCTCCCGTATCAGCAAGAAATGAGCAGACTTGGTTAATCTATCAACAATAACTCAAATAGCATGTATGCCTTAAGAAACCGTGGGAAGACCCGTAACGAAATCCATAGTAATGTGTTCCCACTTCCATTTCAGAATCTCAAGTGGTTGCAATGGACCCTTAGGCACTTGATGCTCCGCCTTTACAAATTGACAAGTTAAACACCTCGAAATAAACTTCGCGATCTCTCTCTTCATATTGTTCCACCAAAATGTATGTCGAAGATCACGATACATTTTGGTACTTCCAGGATGGATTGTAAATGGTGTATTGTGTGCCTTTATCATGATCTTGTTCTTTAAATCAGAATCGTTAGGAACACAAAGTCTGGAGTGGACTCAAAGTATTCCTTCTTCATCGATTCTTGCTTCTGGAATAGCACCCTCTTGTACTTTCTTCTTCATACACATCAGCTCTGGGTCTGTGGCTTGAGAAACTTTAACTTCATCGATTAAAGTTGGTTCAATGCGTATACTTGACATCATCGCACACGTTCCTGCATATGATCTTCTACTCAACGTGTCAGCTACCACATTTGCTTTTCCAAGATGGTATTGAATGGTGTGGTCATAATCTTTTAACAGCTCGAGCCAAATTCAGTGTCGCATGTTGAGTTCCTTTTAGGTGAAGAAATATTTGAGGCTTTTATGGTCTGAATATATCTCCACTTTCTCTCCATATAGATAGTGCCTCCAGATCTTTAGCGCGAAAATGACTGCTGCCAACTCTAGATCATGAGTAGGATAATTCCTCTCATATTCTTTAAGTTGTCGCGACGCATAGGCTATGACTTTCCCACGTTGCATGAGAACACATCCTAACCCTTTGCCTGAAGCATCGCTGTAGATAACAAATTCATCCGAACCAGATGGTATTGTCAGAACAGGTGCCGAAATGAGTCTCCTCTTGAGCTCTTGGAAACTCTTCTCACATTCCTCTCTCCATATGAATTTTGTATCTTTCCGAGTCAGCTGAGTTAACGGAGTAGCGATTCGAGAAAATCCTTCCACGAATCTCCGATAATAACCAGCTAAGCCCAAAAAGCTACGTACTTCAGTTACCGACTTTGGTTTCTCCCAACTTTGTATTGCCTCAATCTTTGCCAGGTTAACAGATACTCCATGTTTTGACACCACGTGCCCAGGGAATGCTACTTCTTCAAGCCAGAATTCACATTTCCTTAACTTGGAATATAGCTTGTTTTCACGAAGCCTTTGGAGTACCAGCTTGAAATGGTGCTCATTATCTTCACGGCTTTTAGAATATATGAGAATGTCATCAATAAAGATAACAACGAACTGTGAGTCGTGTTGTGTGCATTTTCCCGGACTTCGGTCCATGGTTTTCATTTCTGTCTGTATATGTATACTAATATATGTATATATTTCATATATATGGACTAATATTATCGAGTTAAGCCTCAATTTAGCCTAGACTTCGGTCTGGAGCATTTAATTGCTTATATATATATAAATATACTTATATATATAAAATATGGTCAGACTCTGTCTGATGAGCCTGGATTTTATATCCGGTGAGTTTAATTGCTTATATATATATATATATATATATATATATATATATATATATATATATATATATATATATATACTTATATATATAATTATTGTCGGAAATATCCAGTGAGCCTGGATTCACATCCGGTGCATTTACTATTTTTATATATATAATTGTATATATACATATATATACATTCCTGTCAGGCCTGGAGTTTCCTCCGTGGCTTTTTATAGCTTTTTTACATTTCGTCCTGCCTGGAGTTCACTTCGTGGCAGTTGATAGCATTTACTGCTTTATTTACATTTCTGATCCCCCATGGAGTTGCTTTGTGGTGGTTGATCATTTATATATATATATATATATATATATATATATATATATTCATCGCTTATATATATATAACTGCTTACTACTTTCCATACAAATTGCAGTATCATGTGAGCCTAGGAATCATGTGCAAGCCTTTTCAGTTGCATTGGTGCAACCAGTTAAATACACCAACTGGCGATTCTTAAAGTCCAATCGTCGACATTATACATGTCAGACCTTTTTCACTTGTTTTTTCAAACAAATCTCACATTAACATGAGAAAATTAAAGAACAAGTAACGAAAAGGGACACTCAAAAATCCCGACATCGACAAACCTTGATTACTTGATATCCAAAAACTGATAAAAGACCCAATAACACACGTCTGGTACCAACCAGTATTGTTCAGATAAGCCTCAAGCGCTCAAAATTTGAATTAAAAAAAGTCAACAAACAGTCTGTAGAGGACTCGCGCAGCCGTGTGTGATCCTAGTGTAAAGCGAGCACGTGCGCGCGATAAGTATGTCTGTTGCAACTTTGGCGCGGGTGCTCGAGTTTCCTTCTTATTTTAGGCGAGGTCGCGCGTAGGTGTAATTTAGCTTCTGTAGGCATGTAGCGCGGGTGCGCGAGATTTGGGTTGTTCAGCAGTGCGGCCACACTGCTTCTGTTTCCTGTCCTCTAATGTTTTGCTACTGCTGCTTCTTGTTCGTTGTCATTCGTTCTTCATACCTTCTCTTCTTTACTGCATTCATTCTCCATCTTCTTATGTTCCTCTTGCCATCCTTTAGCTAGCTTCATACCATCATGTCAATGCCATTCCTTGCTTGTTTCTTTGCCTTTTCCTGCCATAAGAGTTCCACTACAAGTAATGCTAAATGAACATAAAAATGCACTAAAACATTTTTGCTTTCCTAGGAACAACCGCAACCTTGAGTTGAACAATAGTACTGATTGCCCTGCTTTGAACATTCTCTGCATGATTTTCTGGTCGTGCCATTTCTTGACCTTTTCTATGTATAACTTAGAGTTCTCGTAAGCTTGAAGTTGGAATTCATCTAGTTCATTTAACTGAAGTAGCCGCTTTTCACCCGCAGCTGCTTGATTGAAGTTAAGTTTTTGAATTGCCCAATAGGCTTTATGTTGTAACTCCACAGGTAGGTGACATGCTTTCCCATAGACCATCTGATATGGTGACATCCCAATTGGTGTTTTGTAAGCAGTTCTGTAAGCCCATAGTGCATCATCCAATTTCGGAGACTAGTCTTTTCTATTCGGGTTTACCACCTTCTATAAGATTTTCTTTACCTCTCTATTTGTAACCTCAGCTTGCCCACTTGTTTGGGGATGATATGTTGTAGCTACCTTATGATTGACCCCATATATTACAAAAAGAGCTGTAAACGATCTGTTGTAGAAGTGACTACGTACCCTCATCACTTATAATATCTCTTGGTGTACCAAATCTTGTAAAAATATTTTTGTGCAAGAATTTAAGAACCACCTTGGCATCATTTGTGGAGAGTGCTACGACTTCAACCCATTTCGATGCATAGTCAACCGCAAGAAAGATGTTCTGATTATTAAAGGAGGAAGGAAATGGCCCCATAAAATCCATACACGAAAAATTTCAACTTCTAAGATAGTTTGTAGTGGAATCTATCACAACTTTTAACGAACCTGGCTTGAAGCACTTTTTCCATTGTTCTCTCACTTCCATAATGTTCCACGTATGCAGATGAATGACACTCGTGCAATATGTTCTTCACCTCGCTGTAGGGCACACACCTTCTAATCATCTTGTTGGCGCATTGTTTAAATAGGTATGGCTCATCCCACATGTACCACTTGACGTCATATAGGAATTTCTTTTTCTGTTGTAGTGTAAGATCAGGGAAGGACGTTGCTCACTAGATAGTTAGCGAAATCCGCATACCATAAAAATTCTGCATTGACTCTAAATAGCTACTCATCCAAGAATGACTCAATGATAACACACTTGTCATCTTCATTTTTACTCTGATTTTCCAGCCTCGATAAATGATCTGCAAATTGATTCTCCATACCCTTTCTATCTTTTATTTCTAAATCAAATTCTTGTAGGAAAAGTATCCACCTGATAAGTCGTGACTTAGCATCTTTCTTCAAAATTAAGTACCGAATGGTCGAGTGATCCGTATAAATTACTACCTTTATCACGATCAAATATGCCCAGAATTTATCGAAGGTATATACTACTACAAGTAATTTCTTTTCTGTAGTTGTGTAATTCATTTGGGTCTCCGTAAGCGTCTTACTTGTATAATATATGGCATGGAATACCTTCTCTTAGCGTTGACCCAATACAGACCCTATTGCATAGTCGCTTGCATCGCACACTAACTGAAAAGGCTTATTCCAATTTGGTACGATAATAACTGGCGATGTAGTCAACTTTTTTTTCAACAAGTCAAATCCTAAGTTACAATCCTCATCAAACTTAAAAATTGAATCTTTCTCTAAGAGACTGCACAATTGTTTTGCAATCTTAGAGATATCTTTTCTAAATCTCCTATAGAACCCGACATGTCCAAGAAAGCTACGAATTCCCTTTACTGAAGTTGGCGGTGGAAGATTTTCAATAATTTTCAGCTTTCCTCTATCAACCTTTAATCCCTTCGCAGAAACCTTGTGCCCCAAAATAATTCCTTCAACAACCATAAAGTGGCAATTTTCCCAGTTAAGTACCAAATTTGTCTCCATGCATCGCTTTAGGACCATCACCAAATTCTCTAGACAAGCATCAAAATTATCTCCATAGACAGAAAAGTCGTCCATGAAGACTTCCACATTTTTCTCCACCATGTCCGAGAAGATGGCCATCATACACCATTGGAAGGTTACGGGTGCATTACACAAGCCGAAATACATTCTCCTGGATACAAATGTGCCATATGGGCACGTGAAAGTGGTCTTCTCTTGATCTTTAGGAGCAATGACTATCTGATTATATCCCGAATATCCATCTAGAAAGCAAGTAAAATTCTTGGCCCGCTAATCTATCCAACATTTGATCGATAAAAGGCAGAGTAAAGTGGTCTTTGCGGCTCCCCTTATTCAACTTCTTGTAGTCCATGCAAACCCTCCAACCAGTCACTGTCATCATCAGAATTAGCTCATTGTTATCATTTTGTACCACGGTCATTCCTCCCTTTTTCGGCACATATTGAACCAAACTGACCCACTTACTGTCTAAAATTGGGTAGATGATTCATGCATCCAACCACTTTAGGATTTCTTTCTTCACTACTTCTTTCATGATTGGATTGAGTCTTCCATAAGAATTTTGTGCATGCAAAAGGATGGGTTGATTCCTTTGATATATGCAATTATCCATCCTATAGCCAATTTGTGTTCTCTAAGCACTCTCAGCAACCTATTTTTCTACAATTTGTTAACTGCAGTAGAAATAATAACAAGAAAAGTATTATAATTGCCTAAATATGCATACCTGAGGTGTTTAGGGAAGTGGCCTAAGCTCAAGAGTAGGTGGTTCCTCCAATAAAGGTTTCATCCTTGTTGTGGCTCTTTCCTCTATGTGTAATGGTCCAAAGGGTGCTTTGAATCTGCTAACTTGTGGCAAGGAATCCAGCATATGCAAATAATCCACAAACTCTGGATCATCTAAATCTTCATCCCCTAGTAATGTAGTTTCCAATTGATCATTAGTCAAACTTTTAAGCATATCTTTGTTGATTATCTGATCAATGGCATCCATCCTGTAACACTCCTCTTCATCCGTAGGGAACTTCATGGCTTTAAATACGTTGAACTTTACTTTCTGATCTTGGACCCACATAGTTAGTTCACCTTTTTGTACGTCGATGAGAGTCCTACCCGTAGCTAAGAACGATCTCCCTAAGATAATTGGGATATTCTTATCTTCCTCAAAAACCAGAATTATGAAGTCCGCGGGAAATATGAATTTGTCTACCTTAACCAAAATATCGTCCACAATGCCTCTTGGGTATGTGACTGACATATCCGCCAATTGCAACGAAATGTTTATAGGTTTTGGAGCTGGTAAACCAAATTCTGTATAAACTGATAAAGGCATGAGGTTCACACTTGCCCCTAGATCACATAAACACTTGTTCAACACCATATTCCCAATTGTGCATGGAATGGTAAAACTCCCAGATCATTCAACTTAGGATGTAACTTTCACTGTAAAACTACACTGCACTCCTCTGTTAGTGCCATAATTTTAAAATCTTCCAACTTCTTTTTCCTAGACAAAATACCCTTCATAAATTTAGCATAACGTGGCATCTGCTATAGGGGTTCTGTTAAAGGGATGTAAATCTGAAGTTTCTTAAAAACTACTAAAAATTTAGCGAATTGCTTATCCAATTTCTATTTTTGAATTCTTTGCTGAAACGGCGGTGGAGGATTTGACAACCCGAGAAATTAGAAAATTATTAAAATCTTAAATGATTGGTTTAAGGTCAAATAATAGACCTAGATAGAAAATAAGTGTATGTGTTTAATATTTTCAGGAAGGAATTTTGAGGATTTAAAAATTCTTATGATGGATTATTCAGGAATAAGGATATATATGAATATATTCTGTGTATATGGTATTATATGTGAACAAAAGTGGTGAAGGGTCAAGGGTTGACCAGATAAATTAAACTTGTGTCAAACCCTAATCGTATATATTAAGAACGTCCACGTTCAGTTATAAAATTTTTATGATTTATAAGAAACCCTAATATTAAACCCTAAATTTTCAATCAAAAACCCTAATTTTAAATTATCGGGTTTAATTACGATGTTAATGTATAAATATTTTAATTTTCCAAAGGATTAGAAAGTAATTGGTAAATGATAAGAATTACCATCTAGTGATTAAATACTACATTTAATTGCTATGTACAAAAATGCCCTTGAAATTTTATGCGAAATTACTAAAATACCCTTTTAGTGTATTATTAGTAGCATTGTTGATGGAATCTTCAATAATGCTAGCTAATCAATGGCTTCTAGAATTCACTCATGCTACTATGCTATTACACCTCAATTATACCAACCTAATTGAGCATCCAAGGCATTTGAATTATTCTATAAATAGAGATTAAGTGAGGATTAAGCTCATTTGTACACTAAAATTGCCCAACTCTTCTAGCTATGCTCTCTCAACCTCTTAGCTCCCAAAAACACTTGCCCATACACTCCTAAGCGTAGCCCCACGATCACAAGCATCAAAAACAGAAGATCAAAGTCAGAAATCCAAGAATCAAAGCTCCAAAAAGTGGTAAATTCCCTAATTTTGAAATCCTTTGATTTTATGTTAATTGTTGAAATTTTCGGTGTTAGCTAGCTAGCTCTAAAAATTCTGGAATTTTGATATGTTGTAGTACAGTCAATAAGCTTTTCATAGACTCCGAAACGGACTAAATCCGACATCGGAGGAGAGAGTTATGGAATTTCTCCCAAACTACTCAAATGTAAGAAAAACTGTTGGAGCAACAGTTTTTAGCAGCCACTTCCGGGCTACTTTCCGGGAGCTTAACATGTCCAAATATGGATTGTGATAGATGAAAACTGTAGTTCGGAACGATACGAATCCAAAAAAATTGACGGATCATTAATCGGAGTTATAGATCTCATTTTATTTAAGATTTAGTAAAGAACTCCAAAACTGTTTTTGACAAAAAGTAAGCTGCTAATATTTTGTAAGGGCTGTTTTGTCAACTTTTCTTGTGAGAAAAATTCCAGGCTTTTGGAAAATGAAAAAATATGGTATTATGTAGCTCGTGTCCAAAAATGAGATAATTCCGAGTTAAAACAGCCAAGCTATGACTATTCTAATTTTTGTGATTTTCCGACGGAAATCGCTATAACCGGAGTTCTACAACTCCGATTGCCACGAAATTTAAAATGGAGCATCACGTTAACATATATAAGGTTATGTCAAAAGATGGGCATCTCTGGAGTTAAGCACGAGGTAGCTAATTTTCTTAAGTCACGCACTAATTATGATTTTTGAAAAATAGTAAAAGAAATTGAAAAATTACGGAAAAATATTTTTTATGTATGAAATACATGTATATATGTTTGACCAAATGATAGAAAAATAATAAGTTGATTTGGAATTTTCGTGAAGAAGAATAGTGATTTCAGGATACTGAAATGAAATCCGTCTTACTGAAATGGTATTTCGGTTTACTAAGATGTTATCTAATTTACTAGGATAACATATAAAAATGAATAACTTATAAGTACAAATTATGATGTGATTAAAAGAATATCAAAGTATAATAATAATATTAAGACTTAAACCTAATGTCTAATAATTAACTATTTGTTATGACTAACCGAAAGATCTATTATAGGTATTATATGTTGTATAGACTGATAGGATTATGTGTTATATGTTTAGGTTATTTTATAACTGTGATGATATTATTCTAATATTGGAGATCTATATTATTAATATTAGGTCTTCAGGAGAAGCGTATTATATTGCGTTACGGTAATCAACGGTTCAGGCAAGTTTTTCAAGTTTCTTTTTACTTAAACTCTTTTAAGAGTGGTTTCAGACAGATATGCTTATGATTTGTACTCTGTACATCTTACATGTATAAGTCAGGTATGAAAGGCTGATCACCTTCATTACCAGTTGGTCCAGATATATCATTGTTCAATACTTGTTAAGTCAAAGATTTGTTCATGCTAATTCACAAATACATTGTGAAGGATAGCCAGCTTATTATTCAAACTCTTTCCATCATGATATATCGTTACATTGTTTTTAAACTTGCTGGGCAACTTTCATGCTCACCCTTGCTATATCATGATAAAACATTGCAGATAAGGCGAATACGGCCAGATACAGAAAAAGGATAATGCCAAGTTCAGCTTGGTACAGAATGTGAAGTTAAGTTGTAAAGTATGTTGAAGAATAGTATTGTCATGTGCTAGATAGTTCATGATTGTGTATAAGTGAAGGTTATTCGATACTGGGGAAATGTGTGTATAGTTTAATGTATAAACAATTTATGTTTATATCTTCCGCAAACAGTTGTAGAATTAGCGAACCGGATCCGCGGCGATTCGGGACCCGGATTCGGGGGCGCTACAGTTGGTATCAGAGCTGTTGGTTATGAAGCTTAGGTAGCAATACCTGAGACCAATAACCGCACTGATTAGGATAAGTACTAACTCACATAGATTTAGTTGAAGAATCTCGCAGGGTCAAAAAGTTAGGTTTAAGTATGGTACCATTGTACTCGATACTAGTTGATATATGGTATCTGGGCAAAACGATTCCTTCATAGAGCGGAGGTATATACGAACTAGCAACTCGGAACCTAGTTTGTTGGTTGTTTGTGGGAAACCACTCAGTGTACCATATTGAAAACTGTTAGAGACTCGATGTGTATCAAGTATAGGAAATAGATAGATAGAGTCTAAGAGATTACAAGTGTAAGGATAAGAGATCGTAAAACAAAACGATCACAGAATAGCAATGAATCGTAATATATACGATGAGATCACTCCGTGATCTGATGAGGCTATGGTATGGAGAAAGATCCAAGGAATGATAAAAAGTTTACAGCAAGATCGCTGTGTATGAATTGTACTATAAATTGGTACAGATCCAGAAGAGAATTATAAATACGAATTAAATTCGTATGGAGAATGGGGTTAGTGTTAGGTGGGGATTCAATTGAGGACTCATGTCGGCAGCTGAGTTGTATGATTCTTCGTATGGGAGCTGAATTGTACTTGGTATAAAAACCACTTAGTTTCTGGCACTGATAATCATTGAAATGTTTTTGTCGCGCTATTTGCTATATGCATGTTCAGAGGGTGATTCCTTTCTCATGTGTATAACAGGTAGATAGGTCATAGATAGAGGATATAAGGTTAAGTACGAGTTCTTAAAACTCATACTTATGGTAAGTTTGTGACTCATGATTATATGAAATGTTTATGGACCTCTTAGCGAATGGACACCAAAGGTCTGTCTAGGAAAGTTCTTAAACTCATATGATTGTGGTAAGTTCCTGGACTCATAAGTGTGGTAAGTTTGATGAACTGGGTATAATTATGTGTGAATGAAGAATTGAGGATTATAGGAAAAGATAGATTATTAAGCAAATGATTATTAGTAAAGGTCTTAAGTTTTCCTAAACTCCTAGCTATGCTAAACTTCGAATTTTTGACATCAAGCTAAATACGCACTATGTGCTTTTGAAAAAAAATGACTTTTTGTTCTCAACTCTTGGTGATTATTGTGTATGTGTGGACTTCGGGCCATCGACACCTCGTTGCCTGTTGAGATGATGAAACTGACTTGCAAAGATTTTTGAAACGGTTTAAAGTACAGTCTATGCTACTTATTTCGGCTAGACACAAATGATTTGAAGCATCAAAAGTTATTTTTAATTATCACTTATGTACCATGTAACCTGGTGCAGAGATGATAAAAAAAATGATGGAGTCATCAATGCAGTATTACTTAGTGTTGGATGTGATCTCAGGATCGTCAGCCCGCTATGGTATGATGTAGTATGATAAAATCACCAAATGACGGAATCCTCAACGGACTGTAAGTACAGTGCAGCATCATGACGTCATTCTCGAAAAATGTTTTCAAAATGTTTAATTGCCAACGGGGTTTGGCTATACTTAAATAATTCGATTGAACTGAATTATCGATATGAGTCTATGCTATTCGATTCAGCTAGACTAATGTTTATGAAAACTCTAAGTGTTCATTGAAAGAAATTTCCCGAACCAAATTGTTTTGGTGCGGAATCCGATGATAAGTCTGAGGTGAACAACCCTGAAAATGGGGATATACTAATTGGATATAACATTCCAATTTAAGGACGCATATAGTCGTTCGGATTACTAAGGTACAATAGACTGATCATCTAAAGTATCGGCATCGGTAGTTTACCTTCTTCGTGATTATAAACATACCTATTAAAGAAATGTTTAAGAGGTAGAGCACATTTCTTTCAAAAATTGAAAGAGGTAGCAGGTAGAAATACCCCTAAACCTCAGAGTTCAAAGTTCATAATTTTTATGATCCCTCAGACAGATATGAAAAGTTTTTTTTAAACTCTTCAGAGTAATGTTTTGGGTAGAATGTGATGATGGATATGAAATAATGTAAACTCGTTGTGTACGAGTAGAATCTGAGATGATTAAATAAAGGTTATTATGACAACCTAGTTTTGAAGAATGTAAACTCCTAGTGAGTAGTTATGGTGAAATGTGAAGATAGAAAAGAAATCCTCGAATGAGGAAACTGTAAAGGTTAAATTGAAAACCTAGTTTTGATCAAGAGAATGAGTAGTTTTAAAATCTTAAATGACTGGTTTAAGGTCAAATAATAGACCTAGATAGAAAATAAGTGTATGTGTTTGATATTTTCAGGAAGGAATTTTGAGGATTTAAAAATTCTTATGATGGATTATTCAGGAATAAGGATATATATGAATATATTCTGTGTATATGGTATTATATGTGAACAGAAGTGGTGAAGGGTCAAGGGTTGACCAGATAAATTAAACCTGTGTCAAACTCTAATCGTATATATTAAGAACGTCCACGTTTAGTTATAAAATTTTTATAATTTATAAGAAACCCTAATATTAAACCCTAAATTTTCAATCAAAAACCCTAATTTTAAATTATCGGGTTTAATTACGATGTTAATGTATAAATATTTTAATTTATCAAAGGATAGAAAGTAATTGGTAAATGATAAGAATTACCATCTAGTGATTAAATACTACATTTAATTGCTATGTACAAAAATGCCGTTGAAATTTTATGTGAAATTACCAAAATACCCTTTTAGTGTATTATTAGTAGCATTGTTGATGGAATCTTCAATAATGCTAGCTAATCAATGGCTTCTAGAATTCACTCATGCTACTATGCTATTACACCTCAATTATACCAACCTAATTGAGCATCCAAGGCATTTGAATTATTCTATAAATAGAGATTAAGTGAGGATTAAGCTCATTTGTACACTAAAATTACCCAACTCTTCTAGCTATGCTCTCTCAACCTCTTAGCTCCCAAAAACACTTGCCCATACACTCCTAAGCATAGCCCCACGATCACAAGCATCAAAAACAGAAGATCAAAGTCAGAAATCCAAGAATCAAAGCTCCAAAAAGTGGTAAATTCCCTAATTTTGAAATCCTTTGATTTTATGTTAATTGTTGAAATTTTCGGTGTTATCTAGCTAGCTCTAAAAATTCTGGAATTTTGATATGTTGTAGTACACTCAATAAGATTTCCATAGACTCCGAAACGGACTAAATCCGACATCGGAGGAGAGAGTTATGGAATTTCTCCCAAACTACTCAAATGTAAGAAAAACTGTTAGAGCAACAGTTTTTAGCAGCCACTTCCGGGCTACTTTCTGGGAGCTTAACATGTCCAAAATATGGATTGTGATAGATGAAAACTGTAGTTCGGAAAGATACGAATCCAAAAAAGTTTACGGATCATTAATCGGAGTTATAGATCTCATTATATTTAAGATTTAGTAAAGAGCTCCAAAACTGTTTTTGACAAAAAGTAAGCTGCTAATATTTTGTAAGGGCTGTTTTGTCAACTTTTCTTGTGAGAAAAATTCCAGGCTTTTGGAAAATGAAAATATATGGTATTATGTAGCTCGTGTCCAAAAATGAGCTAATTCCGAATTAAAACGGCCAAGTTATGACTATTCTAATTTTTGTGATTTTCCGACGGAAATCACTATAACCGGAGTTCTACAACTCCGATTGCCACGAAATTTAAAATGGAGCATCACGTTAACATATATAAGGTTATGTCAAAAGATGGGCATCTCTGGAGTTAAGCACGAGGTAGCTAATTTTCTTAAGTCACGCACTAATTATGATTTTTGAAAAATAGTAAAAGAAATTGAAAAATTACGGAAAAATATTTTTTATGTATGAAATACATGTATATATGTTTGACCAAATGATAGAAAAATAATAAGTTGATTTGGAATTTTCGTGAAGAAGAATAGTGATTTCAGAATACTGAAATGAAATCCGTCTTACTGAAATGGTATTTCGGTTTACTAAGATGTTATCTAATTTACTAGGATAACATATAAAAATGAATAACTTATAAGTACAAGTTATGATGTGATTAAAAGAATATCAAAGTATAATAATAATATTAAGACTTAAACCTAATGTCTAATACTTAACTATTTGTTATGACTAACCGAAAGATCTATTATAGGTATTATATGTTGTATAGACTGATAGGATTATGTGTTATGTGTTTAGGTTATTTTATAACTGTGATGATATTATTCTAATATTGGAGATCTATATTATTGATATTAGGTCTTCAGGAGAAGCGTATTATATTACGTTACGGTAATCAACGGTTCAGGCAAGTTTTTCAAGTTTCTTTTTACTTAAACTCTTTTAAGAGTGGTTTCAGACAGATATGCTTATGATTTGTACTCTGTACATCTTGCATGTATAAGTCAGGTATGAAAGGCTGATCACCTTCATTACCAGTTGGTCCAGATATATTATTGTTCAATACTTGTTCAGTCAAAGATTTGTTCATGCTAATTCACAAATACATTGTGAAGGATAGCCAGCTTATTATTCAAACTCTTTCCATCATGATATATCGTTACATTATTTTTAAACTTGCTGGGCAACTTTCATGCTCACCCTTGCTATATCATGATAAAACATTGCAGATAAGGCGAATACGGCCAGATACAGAAAAAGGATAATGCCAAGTTCAGCTTGGTACAGAATGTGAAGTTAAGTTGTAAAGTATGTTGAAGAATAGTATTGTCATGTGCTAGATAGTTCATGATTGTGTATAAGTGAAGGTTATTCGATACTGGGGAAATGTGTGTAAAGTTTAATGTATAAACAATTTATGTTTATATCTTCCGCAAATAGTTGTAGAATTAGCGAACCGGATCTGCGGCGATTCGGGACCCGGATTCGGGGGCGCTACAGAGGATACCCAACTGACTTGCCATCTAACTTTGTTTGTTCCACTTTCTTTTCCTCACACTATTTTTCTTCAACCACTTTGTTTTCATCAACCTTATCATCTTTTATAACCGAATTTTCTGTAATTCCCCCATCTAGCTATTTTCTACTTCTCAAAGTGATTGTGTGACACTGCTCATGATTTCCCTTCAGATTTCTTTGTGTCACTTGGTAGAGTCCCCTGTAGTCTATTATTCAATGCTAAGGCAAGCTATCCCATCTGATTTTCTAGGTTCTTGATGGCTACAACTTGTGATTTCATAACTGCCTCGTTGCTCGTTATATACTTCGACAACAACTCCTCTAAAACTGTTTCTCTCTCTTGATGCTGAGTTGTTTGTTGATGTTGATTCTTAAATCCTAGGGGATATGATGGTCTTGGAGCTTGCTAATCTTGATTGTTGCTCTATGAAAAATTAGGACGATTCCTATTCCCCGGATTGTAGGCATTCTGATGCATATTTTGTGGTGGTATCATGTTATAGCTACCCACAAATTGTACTAACGCTGGGTTGATTGCACATTGTTTCGTAAGATGTTCACCAGTGCACAATTCATAAATAATTGCAACTTACTGAGTCTGTACCCCCAAAAAAGCATCCACTTTTTTTGATAACGCTAAAATCTGGGCTGCTAATACCGTCACCCCATCTACCTATAACACTCCAGCTACCTTAGGTTGTGTCAGTCGTGCTGTGAGCCACTGGTAGTTGTTAGCCGCCATTGTCTCTATCAATTGATACGCCTCCTCATAACTCTTTGCCATAAATGCTCCACCCGAAGCCGCATCTATACTATTCCTGAGATTCCCATGTAACCCATTATAAAATGTGTTCATTTGCAGCCATTTAGGTAATCCGTGATGTGGGCACTTTCTGAACAATTCCTTGTATTTTTCCCATGCCTCATACAGTGATTCCCCTTGCATCTATTCAAACATGGTAATCTCGTTTCTCATCTTTGCAGTCTTCGCTAGTGGGAAGAATTTTGCTAGAAATTTTTGAGTTAGGTATTCCCATGTAGTTATTGTTGGTTTCGGTACAGAAAACGCAGCGGAAATTGAACAATTCAAAGTAATTTCCGAAACCCCAAAATAGGATCCATGCGAAAATCAATTAATTCAGAGGATAGAAATTTTACCGATTTGATTTGCTAGAACCGATCCGGTCGAATCTCCAACGCAATTCAAGTGGACTGCGTCTCTACGGTATCCACACAAACGCTATGCACGAATCGTCCTACGATCTGCAGAAGAAGGAAGTTGTGGTACTAGCCACCAAGGATGGATTTCTGATTTTTCTCTCTAGTCTCTCTCTAAAGAGTGGCTAGGGTTTGGATTGTGAATGAGTTATGTCCAAAGTGGAGGCTACATATCATATATATAGGGAATTAAAAACCACTATTCAAAATCCTAATTTGTAAAATCCGAATTTATATATATATATATATATATATATATATATATATATATATATATCTTAATTAAGTCTTACTTAATTAATATACCTATATATATAAATTATCCTATTAATTTAAATTCGTAATTTAAATACTATCAATCATATTGATATATTTAAATCCTTTAAATTAATTCCCTTTTAATAGCGTTCTATGTGTGTGACCCTATAGGTTATTATTACGTTGGCAATAATTTTAAAATCATATTATAAAATTATAAATAGTGAGCGGCATCTAGTAATGCATCACTGCTACCCAAGTAATAATAAGATCGATGATTCGATGCAACCTTTTCGTGACCAATGTTTCAATGTAATCTAATCCTTTTAACCTTAATATCCAAGATTAAACTCGAGTCATGGAATCTGTCATACTCTTCATAATTTAATCTGAGTTTTCTTGATCAATGAGTAGACTATATGAAATAAATCACTATTTGAGCATGGCCATGCATTTCATAGTCCTACTCAATCAAGAGGCCTATGGATATCATCACTAATATATAGGAAGGTTAAATTCCATCTAGATCACTCATATTCCTCACACGATTCATGATGTACCCAATAATCACCTTTATAATCCACCCTGTTAAAGGTGACATTTGATGATATCAAAGTACATAAATTCCCGTGTAGTAATATAGTGATTTCAGGTCGGAGGACCATTACATCATTGTCACTGTGAGAATTGCCAAGGACATTTTACAAAATGTTCCACGTAGAATTCTCATGGTGGGTCTGTCCAGTACATCGTTCTCTAACATGTACCTATGCATTGACTTAATATCTCATATATTTATGACCATTGAGATTTGGCCATCAGTCAATCCACATACTAGTCTCAATGCATTATTGTTGTCCCATCAACAATGATACTCGACTAGGGACATTTAAGAACAATGATACTAATAATAATTATATAATCTCATGTTCAAGTCACATACTTGCAACTATATAATTTGTATCACTATTCTAAGGATTTTTATTATGTTGTCATTTATATAACGCAGTAAATAAAATCATAATAAAAGCATTCATTTATGCAATCAAATATAATATCAAAACGTTAAGCAATTATATCAAATAATTGGCCTCTATGGCATAATCTCTAACAGTCTCCCACTTGCACTAGAGCCAATCACTCATGTATCTAATACCCATGGAACTAGTGTGACCGTCGTTCTTCTAATGCGATAAAGCCTTGGTCAGTGGATCTACAACATTATCATCTGTTGGTACTCTTTCTATATGTACATCTCCTCTATCAATGATTTCACGGATGAGATGGTACCGCCTAAGTATATGCTTGGATCGTTGGTGAGATCTGGGTTCCTTAGCCTGTGCAATGGCTCCATTGTTATCACAGTATAACTTAACTGGATCAACAATAGTTGGAACAACACCTAGTTCAGTGATGAACTTTTTAATCCATACAGCCTCCTTGGTCGCGCAAGAAGCAGCAATATACTCAGCCTCTGTTGTAGAATCGGCTACTGTCTCCTGCTTAGAACTTTTCCAGCTAACAACGCCACCATTAAGGCAAAATACAAAACCTGACTGAGATTTATAATCATCATTATCAGTCTGGAAACTAGCATCTGTGTAACCCTTTACTGCTAGTTCGTCTTCACCTCCATATACCAAGAATGAATCCTTAGTCCTTTTAAGGTACTTGAGGATATTCTTGACTGCTGTCCAGTGACCTTCACTTGGATTCGACTGGTATCTACTTGTCATGCTCAAAGCATACGAGACATCCGGACGAGTACATATCATTGCATACATGATAGATCCAATTGCCGAAGCATAAGGGATCTTTCTCATATGCTCCTCATCATCTTGTGATTGAGGACATTGGGCTTTAGAAATCTTTACACCATGAGTCATGGGTAAGTGCCCTCTTTTTGCCTCTTGCATGCTGAACCGTTTCAGCACTTTATCAATATATGTACTCTGACTTAGGCCGATCATTTTTCTCGATCTATCTCGATAGATCTTGATACCTAAAATGTAGGCTGCATTGCCTAAATCTTTCATGGAGAAACATTTTCCTAACCATATTTTTACAGCTTGTAATGAAGGAATGTCATTCCCAATAATTAATATGTCGTCAACATATAATATTAGGAATACAATGTGACTCCTACTAACCTTTTTATATACACAAGGTTCATCTTCATTTTTAATGAAACCAAACTTTTTGATTGCTTCATCAAATCAAAGATTCCGACTCCGAGAGGCTTGCTTCAATCCATAAATGGATCGTTGCAGCTTACATACCTTTCCAACATCCTTTGGAATGACAAAACCCTCAGGTTGTGTCATGTACACATCCTCAAGGAGATTTCTGTTAAGGAAAGCAGTTTTGACATCCATCTGCCAGATTTCGTAATCATAAAAAGCTGTAATAGCAAGTAAGATCCTGATGGATTTAACCATTGCCACTGGAGAGAAGGTTTCATCATAGTCAACTCCTTGAATTTGTTTGAAACCTTTTGCTACCAGTCAGCCTTAATAGGTTTGTACATTACCATCCATGTCGGTTTTCTTCTTGAAAACCCATTTGCACCCGATTGGTTTTATCCCTTTGGGTGGATCAACCAAAGTCCATACTTGGTTAGTATACATGGATTCCATTTCAGATCTCATGGCTTCAAGCCATCTCTCAGAATCTGGTCCATTCATAGCTTCTTGGTAGGAAGCAGGCTCATCCTGATCTATGAGCATCACATCGCCATTTTGAGTTACAAGATATCCATAATATCTCTCAGGCTCTTGGCGTGTCCTACAAGATCTACGAATTTCTTGTGTAATTTGAGCAGGTTCACTTTCCACAACATTTTGTGGTTCCTGCTCATGTTCCGACTCAAGTTCAATGATATTCTGTTGTTCTTGAATTTCTTCAAGTTCTACTTTCCTCCCACTGTTTCCTTTAGAGACAAATTCTCTTTCTAGAAAAATACCAGTTCGAGCAACAAACACTTTGTTCTCAGATGGTTTGTAGAAATAATACCCTTTTGTTTCCTTTGGGTATCCCATAAAATTACATTTGTCAGATTTGGGTCCGAGCTTGTCAGAATTCAGACGTTTTACAAACGCCTCGCAACCCCAAATCTTCATGAATGACATACTAGGACGTTTCCCAGTCCACATCTCATATGGCGTCTTCTGAAACATTTTTGTAGGAACACGGTTTAGTGTGAATACAGCTGTCTCTAGGGCATGACCCCAGAAGCTTATTGGAAGATCTGCATGACTCATCATTGATCGTACCATGTCCAACAAGGTTCGATTCCTCCTCTCAGATACACCATTCCATTGTGGTGTTCCAGGTGGAGTGAGCTATGATATAATACCACACTCCTTTAGAAGGTCATCAAAGTCTTGGCTTAAGTATTCACCTCCTCGATCAGATCGAAGGGCTTTTATGCTTTTGCCAAATTGGTTTTGAACTTCATTCTTGAATTCCTTAAACTTTTCAAAGGATTCGAATTTGTGTCTCATAAGATATACATATCAATATCTACTGAAGTCGTCAGTAAATGTAATGAAGTAATAAAACCTAACTCTTGCTAACGAACTCATGGGTCCACATACATCACTATGTATAAGTCCCAATATATCGCTAGCCCGTTCACTGTGTCCAGTGAAAGGGGCTTTAGTCATCTTGCCTAATAAACAAGATTCACATTTTTCATATGATTCAAAATCAAATGAATCCAAAAATCCATCTTTATGGAGTTTTGATATGCGTTTCTCATTTATATGGCCTAAACGACAATGCCAGAGATATGTCGGATTTGAATAATTTGATTTAAATCGTTTTGTATTTATGTTATAGATAGGCATTTCCAAATTAAGAATATAAAGACCGTTAAACAATTGTGCAACACCATAACAGATATCATTTAAGTAAAACGAACAACGATTGTTCTTAATTACAAATGAAAAACCTTTCTTGTCCAAACAAGAAACAGAAATAATATTTTTGCTTATAGCAGGCACAAAATAACAATCCTCTAATTCTAATACTAGCCCTGTGGGCAAAGATAAATGATAAGTTCCTACGGCCAGTGCTGCAACTTTTGCTCCATTCCCAACACGTAGGTCAACCTCGCCTTTTCCCAAAGTTCTACTTCTTTGAAGTTCCTGCACATTTACACATATGTGAGAACCACATCCAGTATCCAATACCCATGATGTAGAAGTAGACAGGTTAATTTCTATAACATATATACCTGGATCAGAAGTCACACTTCCTTTAGATTTCTTCACTTCTTCCAAATAAGCATGACAATTCCTTTACAGTGTCCAGGTTTTCCACAAAAGTGACAATCACCTTCTTTAGCCACCCCACCTTTAGGCTTTAAAGCCTGTTTGGTTCTGGGATTAGGTCTAGCACCAGATTTAGATCCTATCTTTTCTTGGCCTTCCAATTTCCCTTAGCATTACCCTTTTGTACCATCATTATGGTAGCGGGTGCTGCCTTTTTCATGTTGTTCTCAGCAGTTCTTAACATGCTCAACAACTCAGTAAGGGGTTTCTCAATTTCATTCATTAGATAATTCATTACAAATTGAGAGTAGCTGCTGTTCAATGATTGTAAGACAAAATCAGTTTGGGCTTCTGCAGTTATTGGAAAACCCAACCTATCAAGGTACTCAATATACCCAATCATTTTTAGCACATGTGGACCAACTGGGTCACGTTCACCCATCTTGCAGTGATACAACGCTTTGCTTGTATCATACCTTTCCTGTCGAGCATGCCCTTGAAACAATTTCTTGAGATACTCGATCATCTCATAAGCATCCATCAACTCATGTTGCTTCTGAAGCTCAGGGGTCATGGTTTCTAACATGAGACAACTCATGTCCAGAGCATCATCTTGAT
Organism: Panax japonicus; assembly: GCA_020205505.1. NCBI lineage: Eukaryota > Viridiplantae > Streptophyta > Magnoliopsida > Apiales > Araliaceae > Panax > Panax japonicus. The sequence goes on from CM035114.1 coordinate 47,350,762, forward strand.
GCTTCTTGTAAGCATTATGCTCTGCACGTGGTGTAGTGACAGCTGGAGCTTCAGGAATCGGTCCATCAAGGACATATAGCTTACGCTCTTGTTTGAGGACAATCCTCAAATTACTGTGCCAGTCTAGGAAATTAATCCCACTCAGCTTGTCCTTCTCAAGGACTGATCGTAGTGAAAGACTACTTGTATTGTTGATGTTTGCCATTTGATATCTACAATTTATAAGTGCCAAATGATAAGTCAATTTGCAGAGTTGATATTATGTAATTTGATAATAGTATATTCAAAATATACTCCCACTATTTTATTCAAATTAATAGCCCTCACCATAAAAGCATTTTTCTATTAAATCTTTCTAGTTAGCCAAGATCCATATTTCATTATGACTTAAGTTAGCTTTGGCTAATCTCTTAAAACACAATTATTTAGGTAGACAACGTTTTTGTCAATTATATCATATATAACTCTTGGATAGTTTGGTAAACAACATTTGTTTCTAGTCCATCTAATGGTACCCACCAAACTCTATGCCTCTAAGTCCTCAATCCTATTGAGATAACTTAGTTAAGTCAGGCCCAATGATTTTAACAGTTTGGATATCACAATTATCCTATCGCATCTTACCAAGATAAATAGGGTACTTTGCTTTGGCAAACCTACATCTATTGATCAAAGTCTTGATGAGTGTTTTTCATTGGAAGGCATCTGATTTAGACTTAATAATTTAATGAGGGATTTTATTAATTAATTCAGATCTCACCATTTTTAATCTCATTAAACATGCACATTATTTATCACATCATATCACATACAAGCATAAATAAAGTGCAAAATTAAATGTGTCACAGTTATGGCCCAATCCACTGTCAATCTTTTCAAGCTAATGAAAGATTTAAGGTCAATCTAAGGTGGTAAAAGACTTTAAAATAAAACGCTTCCTCAAGCATGTGCCTCCTCTCCATCAACATCTTTTATTGTGTTCTCCATCTTGACATCTTCATCGATTACACATTATTACATGACATAAAGAAACCTCGAGTTACATTCGAGGGGATTTAGATGAGAAGAGAATATTACATTAGAGTTTATAGAATGGCACGACAAGCAAGCCGTATTTTAAAACTAAAAACCACTAACCTATGGGTCAAAAGGCCATAACTGTGCACCATGCATATCACAATAAGCACATAACAATTTATATATAATTAAAGAAAACTATATATAACATGTAGGGGTTGTGACGCCCCCAAATCCAGGTTCTCTAACCTCAGATTCAGTGCTCACGATCCAAGGAAAAATCCAATTTTTCAAATATAACCAGAAATTGAAAATTTTAAAATCCATCAAAACCATATATCGTTATTATTGGGGACACGACCATCGTGTGCTCACGATCCAAGGAAAATCCAATTTTTCAAATATAACCAGAAATTGAAAATTTTAAAATCCATCAAAACCATATATCGTTATTATTGGGGACACGACCATCGTGTGCTACGACCGTCATAATAACAATATACTCGGTACATATCATATATGTCCAGATTCAATGAATCATATTAAACCGAATCTGCAAAACAGAATATCATATACTCAATTTTAGATCGGTAAAATGGTATCATCATATATCATATATATATATATATATATATATATATATATATATATATATATATATTCCAATTTCAGATCGTTAAAATCAGATCATCATATATCATATATATCGATTCCAATTTCAGATCGGTAAAATCAGATCGGAAAAGTTTCAAATCGGTAAAATCAGATCATCATATATCATATATATCGATTCCATTTTCAGATCGGTAAAATCAGATCGTCATATATCATATATATCGATTCCAATTTCAGATCGAAAAAATTTCAGATCGGAAAAAATTTTGATCGAAAAAAATTTTGATCGGAAAACAACATATATCAAATATATCTATTCCAATAAACACGTAATCTGAATCAATCGTTTCGCTAGTAGCTCTGATACCACTGTTGGTTTCGGTACAGAAAACGCAGCAGAAATTGAACAATTTAAAGTAATTTCAGAAACCCCAAAACAGGATCCATGCGAAAATCAATTAATTCAGAGGATAGAAATTTTACCGATTTGATTTACTAAAACCGATCCGGTCGAATCTCCAACGCAATTCAAGTGGACTGCGTCTCTACGGTATCCACACGAACGCTATGCACGAATCGTCCTACGATCTGCAGAAGAAGGAAGTTGTGGTACAAGCCACCAAGGATGGATTTCTGATTTTCTCTCTAGTCTCTCTCTAAAGAGTGGCTTGGGTTTGGATTGTGAATGAGTTATGTCCAAAGTGGAGCCTACATATCATATATATAGCGAATTAAAAACCACTATTCAAAACCCTAATTTGTAAAATCCGAATATATATATATATATATATATATATATATATATATATATATATCTTAATTAAGTCTTACTTAATTAATATACCTATATATATAAATTATCCTATTAATTTAAATTCATAATTTAAATACTATCAATCATATTGATATATTTAAATCCTTTAAATTAATTCCCTTTTAATAGTGTTCTATGTGTGTGACCCTATAGGTTATTATTACGTTGGAAATAATTTTAAAATCATATTATAAAATTATAAACAGTGAGCGGCATCTAGTAATGCATCACTGGTACCCAAGTAATAATAAGATCGATGATTCGATGCAACCTTTTCGTGACCAATGTTTCAATGTAATCTAATCCTTTTAACCTTAATATCCAAGATTAAACTCGAGTCATGGAATCTGTCATACTCTTCATAATTTAATCTGAGTTTTCTTGATCAATGAGTAGACTATATGAAACAAATTACTATTTGAGCATGGCCATGCATTTCATAGTCCTACTCAATCAAGAGGCCTATGGATATCATCACTAATATATAGGAAGGTTAAATTCCATCTAGATCACTCATATTCCTCACACGATTCATGATGTACCCAATAATCACCTTTATAATCCACCCTGTTAAAGGTGACATTTGATGATATCAAAGTACATAAATTCCCGTGTAGTAATATAGTGATTTCAGGTCGGAGGACCATTACATCATTGTCACTGTGAGAATTGCCAAGGACATTTTACAAAATGTTCCACGTAGAATTCTCATGGTGGGTCTGTCCAGTACATCGTTCTCTAACATGTACCTATGCATTGACTTAATATCTCATATATTTATGACCATTGAGATTTGGCCATCAGTCAATCCACATACTAGTCTCAATGCATTATTATTGTCCCATCAACAATGATACTCGACTAAGGACATTTAAGAACAATGATACTAATAATAATTATATAATCTCATGTTCAAGTCACATACTTGCAACTATATAATTTGTATCACTATTCTAAGGATTTTTATTATGTTGTCATTTATATAACGCAGTAAATAAAATCATAATAAAAGCATTCATTTATGCAATCAAATATAATATCAAAACGTTAAGCAGTTATATCAAATAATTGGCCTCTAGGGCATAATCTCTAACAGTTATGGATTCCGGTGGTAGAGAATGTAACTAACTCTTTGCCTTTTGCCGTAAAGTGAATGGGAACAAGCGAAGCCTAACTGCGTCATCCGACACCCCATTATACATGAAGGTGTCACAAATCTCCAAAAGGCTGACCAAATGTTCATTCGGATCATCATTTACTAGTCCCCCAAACTGAACCAAATTTTGGATCATGTGAATAGTCCCAGGCTTAATCTCAAATGTATTCGCAGCTATAGCAGGCTCGGTAATACTTGATTGATGTTCAGTCACTTTTGGAGTAGCAAAGTCCCTCAACGCTTTCTGATCTTTGGCAGCCATTGCTTCTTCTTTTTTAGAATTCTCAAAGTTTTCCCTTGTATCCTTGATCCACTTATTTAGTCTTTGAAACCGTTTCTCAATGTCGTCCTCAAAAGGAAGTATGTCTTGATTTTTGGACCGAGTTTGCATAAACTAACATTCAAAAACCTAAAATAAGACATAACAAAACAAAAAGAAAAAATGTTTCAGTAAAACTGGACTAATTAAACTGATATTGAAAAATTATAAAATCTATACTAAATCCCCGGCAACGGCGCCAAAAACTTGTTAGGTAAAATCTAGTTACGCAAAATCACGCAAGTATATATGGTCAACAAGTAATATAATAGTAAGTTGAGTATCGCTCCCACAGAGAATTAGTATGAATTTAACCCTCACAATTATTAGCTTCCTATTAATCCAAATTTTATTAAACTATCCAATTTAAGAATTATAATTATAAAAACTAAATTGATTAAAATACTAAAATTTCCAAATAATTAACAAACCCTAAAAACTGAATTTTTCAAACAAGTATTGGAGAATTAGGCTTACAACTTCACTTTAAGCTTCAATTTGATTATTACTCTTTATTCTAGTTTAATTCACTATTTTAGTTTATTAATCAAGAACACATAGGTAGAACTAGCCATCTCTCGATGCACTAATACCATATTAACTTAAATCCACAAATTAGATAGAATTAAGTTAAAGACCTTAATTAACTAACTCACTATATCTCTATGTGAATTACAATCAAAGAATGTTTAAGTTCAAGTTCTCTATTCGATTACATGCGAAGTTAAGCATATCTCTACCCTAACATTCATCAAGATTCCATTCATTCACAAAATTCAAGAACACATGCTATATTAACTAAGTCTAAAATCGTACTTCCTCTCTCGAATCCACACAAGTCCATAAAGAATTGATGATCAAGCAATTCCTAAATTAAAGCATGAATTAATATAGATAAACTAAGGAATAGCTTATTAAACTAAAAATCAAAGTTACATAATCATCGTTCCACTTAAAGTTCCATTATAAGCCCAAAAAGTAATTTAGTTCATCATCAATGAATTAAAAACTAAATTAATTAAAAAAACATCATCCCAATTATAAATCTAAAACTAAAGAAGAAGAATAAATCCAGAACCACCCTTCTCTATAGCCCAATCTGTAATTGTTGGGAAAATCCTTCAAAAACTCTCTTCAATGCTCTTACTCTAAATTTTGTCTTCAATGTTGTTAATTAAGTTTTCTATCTCCTCTCAATCTTCTTATTTGATGTTAATTATATGCTTAGACACGTATTCCGATTACAATTTCGTCCATAGTTAAGCCCCAAGTCATTGCCAACACTTAAGCTTATGTTTACAGCATTTGAAAAGAACCAGGAGAATTCTCTGCCCCGTACGCCCACCCCGGCGGGGGTATTTCCTTATAATGAGCTCGCCCCAGCAGGAATATGGACTGCCAATTGAATTTAGTACCCCCCCCCCCCCGCTCTGGCGGGGGTTTTTGCTCACAGAAAGCCAGCCCCGATTGGCATGTGTTCTGTCAGTTGTCCACTTTTAGCTCAAAACTTGCCTAATTTTTCAAAAACTCCACCCTTTTTGTATAATAGCCACTCCACCAATCTTAAACACAAAATAACACTAAACAAGTGAAAACAAACAATAAAAATAAAGATTTCACACACCTTAAGCTTGAATTAGAAACCAATAAGTAGGTATAAAATCCACTTATCAATTTGCCATTTCCTTTGTCCTCTAACCCTCTGGCTACTTCGTTCTTAACTGAAATAGTATATTTAAGCAATGGTGAGCAACAAGTTTGCTCCACAAGTCAAAACATACAATAAAGTATATGAATTAAGAATAATAGGCTATCGATTTGATAGAACTTTACCAAAACTCCAAGGACTTTGAAATAACTAAATAAATCATTAATCAATAACAAGACTTTATCGCATTTCATGTTAAACAATAATTAAATGATGAAAGAGTAAAACGCTTTTGAAGTTTCAACAATGTTTAATCGATTATCAATAGATGATCCTACGCAATAGCAAAATGGATTATTTTCAAGATTTTATGCTGAGCGATCCCACTAGATCATGAACTTCTCGAGTAATTAATAGATATATAATGCTAAAATTACCTAGATGTATCAGATAGCCATAAAGATTAAATCATACCCCTATGCAAGTATATAAAGTTATCAGCTTCATTGTACCATATATTATGCAGAATACTCACACGCGTGCAACAAGCGTATTTTAAACCACAATGTTCCCTTTTTATATAAAAAGGTTGTTCTTCTCAGTCTTACAACAAGAATTCGTATCATAATAATATAGTTCTGATTTAAAGAAATACTATGATTTTAAACTCTACTACCTATCTTGATCTAGCCGGAATAATTGGCATCAATTCTCCAACAATAATTGAGTTCAAATACTCGAACCTATCAAGTTTCAAACTATATCTTCTAGCCAAAACAATTAGCTAAGACATAGCTCAAAACTATTCAACAATAAATAAAAATTAACTGTACTATTTGCAATCAATAACAATATTGTGAATAACCAATAAAAATTCTCAGATGTGGAATAATTAGTAATAATTACCCACTACCATATTTAAAAAGTAATAACTCGAGATTGAGTTAGGAAACTTGTCTTCGTAGTTGTCTACTGATACACAATATAACTTAGCTACATTTGAAAGACCTATAATCAACAATATCTATCTTGCAATTAACATAATAAACCACAACACATAACACTATCAATTACAGTCACTAAATCTCTTAAACACACAATCACATAGTCACATCACTGTTTATAAACTATACAAACACTTATCGAGGCTAACTAGTTCAGTCTGGTTGGACTTTGGACTTAATTCTAGGTCTTTATTATCGTATCCGACAATTAACAAGTTTATTGCCAATTAAACTCTGTCTCAAAGCTTCAATATTATTTTAGATAATTCAAATATCTCTTATAATATTTTTCGGAAGCTTATAATAATTCTCAAGTAATTATTATATTTTATAATAATTTTTTAAACACTGGAATCATTTTTAAATGATTAGATACTAAATAATCCCATTATCATTAATATTTAAATAATATTAAAATATTAATGAAATACTTGTCAAAATATTAAAGTTATTTATAATAACTCAATTTTTTTTAAATCATTGATATTCCCTTTAAATGTTTTTTAAAATATTTAAAATTATTTTTAAACAATTACCATTAATATTTAAATATTAATGTATTTTTCATCAAAATATTAAAAGTCATTTATTACAACTTAAAATATTTTTAAATCACTTATATCATTTTTAAATAAATTTTAAATCAATAAAACCATTTTTAAACTATTTATTTAATATAATAATTAAATAAATGTAATATCATTAATAATAAATTATTAATTAAATTTACCTCAAAATATTAAAAGTCATATTTTATAACTTAAAATATTTTTAAACACTTTATTCTCATTTAAAATGATTTATATATTATTTAAATTATTTTTACTAATTTATTTAATATAATTATTAAATAAATTAAATATCATTAATATTCAAATAAATATAAATATTAATGAAAATATGTCAAATTATCAAAAGTTAATTATTATAACTTAAAATAATTTTTAAAACTCATTTTGGAATTTTTAGAAATTAATTTCTATTTTTAAATGATTTTTAGAAATTAATATAATTAATTTTAATAAAAATGTCGCTAAAGCATAGGTGTTTTTGAGCCTCAATAACACTCATAGTCAGGCATAAGGTTCTATGTTTGACCACTTTTAATTCTCAGTCTATGTTGTTTCTGGGCTAGCTAAGGCATTGATCATGTAGTATTGATGTAATACTACATGTATCAACAACAATCAGGGTCATATCACATCACACCATGAAGATTTAAGCTTGCAAAAATGTTGTTAGAACTGTTCTGTGTTTTCTGGGTTACTCAGAAACCCAGACAGTTTCAAGTACCCACTTTGTGGCTTCAATTAATTTGGGTTCTGGTCATCGATTGGGTGTTTAAATGGTTCAAACATGTAGTCCTTATGTCAAAGAACAACATCACTACACTAAAGTAGCTAAACTACATCACAATCACAGGATCTGGCTTGGTCAAACCTTGTCAGGAACTGTGTTATTGAACTTTCTGGAATTTCCATAAAACACAATTAGTGCTCAGATAGCCTACTTTAACCGTCCACTACTTTAAATCTGTTTGTTGTTTAAGGGATCTAAGTCCATGAATCAATAATCCATATAACATAGTACAAATTTGATACACTAACATAAACAAATCACATAACATCTGACAAATTCAAGTTCAGGAAAATTTTGTCAGACCTTTCTATGTAATTTCTGGGTTACACAGAAACACTTGGTCATGGTCGGTCAACCCACTATAACCATCAATAACTTGTAATCTAGGCATGGTATGACCATGATTCCACTTCCAGATTATAGCCCACGTAGCATACTACAAGTCTATAACTTCAAACAAGACAACTAATAAACAGATGTAGATCTATGGCCTCTGACATTCGGTTGTCAGGCCATAGAACTAGGGTTCTTGACAATTTTTAAAAACTTGATTTTTAAGTACTTTGAAGTTATGGATCTATGATGTCATCATAGATCACTAAATAACATCTTATAGCATGAATTTAAACACATAAACACATATTCTATCTTAGCATACAAGATCAAATATGAGCTAGGGTTTATACCTCTCTAGAACAAGCTTTGATCTAGGCTTTCCTCTACTGATCTTGATGTTCTAGGAGCTTGGTTAGTGATTGAAATGTTAATATATTTTGTGGCTTTGGTATGAGAGAAGTTGGCTAAGTATTTGTTCATAAATGAGTTATGTTTTTAGACTTTCTCTCTCTTTAATCCTTATCTTTGATACAATGAATGTATAACTTGCAAGGTGGCACATATAAGATCAAATTTGGTGAGATTTCCAGCACATGTTGATATCCCAAAGTGATGAGTCATAAGATTTGGCCATATCTCTTAACTTAAAATCTAAGTAAAGAGTATTTTGGTCATTTCACCCCCACAAAGGCATTTTGATAATTTCCCACATAATTTTAAGGGTATTCTAGTCATTTGACATAACTCCTTTTAATTCTAACCCTTAGGGTTTGATAATCTCAATTAGGATTTGCTAATTAAGGTTTAGGGTTCTTGAATATAAAAAATTATGGTTTCTCGGAACACAATTAGGTATCTTAACTATTTGTTAGGGTTTCTTAATCACAGATTAGGGTTTCTAATCCACATTAGGGTTTACTAAGGTTATACCTTATCTGATCAATAATTGATCATTACTTCTCTTCTGTGCAACACATAATCACCAATACAATTATTATAAATGTATTAACTATCGCGTCCATATCCGTAACTAGGGTTAAGGTTTTTCATTATCTGTTAATCATATCTTCACTCATATTACTCAGTCAATACACATTTTGACCACTTTGCTAAACTTGTTTCACAGATATTTGGCACAATATTGATAATCAATATCAATATTAAATAAAAATAATTATTCGTAAAATTTCTAATTGTTTAAATTTCTTGGTCGTCGTAACACAAATCTAGCCAATTCATTTATTCTCTCATAACAGTGTCTTAAATAAAACATATGACTGGGAATAGTAGTGGATTTGAACATATCATGTGATGGGCACCTAATTAGGATATAAAATTAATTTTCCCCTACATCGACATACACAATCAATATTAAATCATGCAATATGTTCCAATGGTCCAAAAGTAATTCAAGCATATTAGCAACGATAAGATGTTAAGTATGTCTATAAAAGAGAATGGACTAATATTAAGGAAGAACACAAAAAACATACAGAGTTAATCTCATATAGAATACGTTTGCAAACTGCTGTGTTTTTCCACAGCATCTTCTTCATACAATCAGTTACGAATAAAATTAAAGAAGGAATCTGTTTTGAGTAAAAAGATATTTGTATAGTTCTTGGAGCATATTACTGGTAATATCTTTCTTATTCATCATTGCATACTAGATGCTAAGTGATTGCTAAGTGATTAATTTCTTTGATCAATAGACCTCTAGGTCTAATTTGATTTTCATATAATTGATAGTATCTAGATTTATTTGTTAATCCAGTTTGGATTACGATTTTTTTTGCAATCAAGTTTGAGGAAGCATATGTGCTTAAAAGTTCATAGGTGCACAAGGAGAAAAGGTGCTCAAGTGTTTGAAACATGTATTGTAATTGAAGTAAAGTAATAAAAGTGAGTCTCCAATACTAGTTGGTATTGGACGTGAATTAGGCTACCATTATAGAGGGTAGTAGTTGAACCATGTAAAAATCCTTGTATTTGTGTGATTGCTTATTGTGTTTATACTCTCTATCACTGAGCTAATTAAGATTATCATCCATTTAGCTAAAAATCAATCTAGCAGCCTGAATTCAGAATCTAACATTCCAATAATTATTTCAGCAGCCTGCATTCACATACTGATAATCTGATAAGTTTAAATATTCTATCCAGCATCCTGCATTATACATTGATCATTCTACAAGCCTAGAAAGTTAATTCAACATCTTGTATTGTTAATTTGGTATACATAGATATTCAATCCAATAACCTGCATTGAATAAAAGAAAGAATTTTTAAGTTACAAAAAAAATTGACATCGTTTGTTCCCACACTTATTTAACCCCCTTCTAAGTGTGCCTACTTAAATTTCAATGACATTGTGCGAAGCACTAATATAAAGCGTTGTAATTAAATCATTCATTCACATCCATTCAATGTAAAGAATAAAATTCACACACATGTAGATAAAAATGGAATTGAAAATATTGAAATGCAGCTTAAGCCCTCTACTATCCACAGCAGAGTCGCTACTTTTCGACGCCAGGTTTTTTCCTTTTATTTCTTTTCTAGGTTTTTTTCTACCCTTTATTTTATGTTGATTTTATTTATCTTCCTTAAAAGGCATTTAGAAAATACCAACATACATGTTGAGCATTTGAAAATATTGATTTTAATGATTAGGCCGAATTAGACAAAGCCGCAAGTTGGTATGAGTTCAAAATGGTTGTACTAACTCAACCGACTATTGAAAGATTTTCGCAATATGACCAAATATGTGACTCTATTTAATTGGTTTGGAACTCGAGACTCATCAAGATTGGGGGCTTGCTTAAGCGAGGGGAAGGTGTTAGGCACCCCCTGACTTTCGTGAAACACGGTTATCGCTACTTTTTCATTCCCTATGCATTGTGTGCGTGTGAGCGTGTTGAAAGCTTTTGTTTTGCAAAGATGTTTCGTGCTTTATTTTGAAAGTAGTGTTGTGCCTCATTGAACCTATGTACAAAGGATTTGATTTACATAAAATTAAATTTTAAACAAGATAGTTTTAAATTTTTGTTTTCAAATCCTTTTGCCTGGATAGGAATCGAGGCCCGTTGATACTTCCAATTTTATTCTAATGATGGCTTTATTTGATTTTATTTCTCGAGATGTAAAGCATCTTCGTGGCTAAATAAGAACTATTTACAAGGGTCGAACTTCTTATGGGCATGTAAGCTATCGAAGTAAGCTCGAGCACCACATATATGATTTTTCACTATTTTAGAGCCTTAAATCCAGATAACCCTTTTAAGGTCCTGGATTTACATGTACAAGGGTTGCAAGTTAACTATAGAACTTAAATAAGTCGATCATGGGAACAAACTTTTAGATTCATTGATTGAATCTTTACCCGAATGGTTCCCAGGCTCACATAACATCATTTAACAGCTTCCATGCAATATATGTTGAAATAAAGTACATATCTACTTCTAAACTTCGCTGAACAAATGATTCATCAGTCAAATCCTTGTGTACAAGTAAATAAGCTTCTCGTTCCCTTTAGATACAGATCTAGAGTCACGTGGTTGGTTAATATTTACAAAAACTAGAAAGTGAATTAGCTCCATCCAGATCTTAGCCATTTTAGCTTAACGGTTCAGGTTTTACAACTCTTGAATCGGTTAAAAGCTAGATCTAGTCAATACATCTCAAATATTGACTATTTAAAACAAATTGAACGGTTAAAAAGCTAGATCTAATCACTATCAATCGATATTTACACTATATATATATATATATATATATATATATATATATATCACTTATATATATAGTAAAGCAAGAAAGCAGATCTAAAGAGATCTTACAGTCTGGCACGAGAACTGTTATCGAACGGCTTTTAGCGCCTTTAAACTTGATTTCCACCTGTTAAAACTTGATATGTTGAAGTATATATGTATAAAAGTGTTTAAAGTAGAGATTTACAAAGATTGAAGTAAGATTTGAGTTGTTTCTCTCTCTAAATGTCTAATTTTCTCTCTACTGGACCTTTTTCTCTTTTATCTCTCCTTTAAAATGAGCTGGGGGTCTGATATTTATAGACCTGACGAGCCCCAAGTACGGTCTAGTGGGTCCCATCGCCTAGATGTCAATTTCCTCGATCGACATGCAGTTTACTAAAACCTTCATAACCTGCAATATGAGAATCCTATGGAGATATGACATATAATTCCAAAAAGCACTTTCCAAGAGATACATAAAAGAATCGGGCTTGGCCTTTTTCAAATCCAGGAAGATTGGTCCATGACCAGAATAGCATCTTCAAGTGTTCGCAGGCAGTCCGTTGAGCTGTCTTGCGCAGTTTGCACTCGGAATTGTTGCTATGGCTCTTTGTGACCCTATCCATAGCTGAATAGTTGTGGTTTATGTTGTGTTGTCTTTATGTTGTGTTGTCAACATTTCCTCTTTTCCCTCGCAGGGTTGTATCCAAGGTTCATTTATTGTTGATTATGTCTTTCCTTAGGGTTATCTCCGAGGTTGATTTGATGTCCCACGGTGCTGTCTCTGGGGTTTGATTTGATATCTCATGGGACTTTCTCTATGGTTTGAAGTTTACTATAGTCCTCCGGGGCTGTCCCCGGGGCGTAAGAAGACACTTTTGCACTCCTACATGGTTAGTAACAGGAAAACAAAGTTTTGAGTGTCTACACATACATACGAACACAACTACAATAAACTTCAAACCATACCATAATATCTAAAATAGACAAAAGGTCCATTTCTTTCCCCTTCACTCATAACTTCAGATTTGTTTGGTTTGATTTCACTTGTATGTTATTATCAGATGATCTAACAGTTTATCGTCAATAGAAATAACACAACCGAATTTTCTCCAACTTAAAACTCAAACAAGTTCTAACAGAAAACTTAAGAAATAAATATTAGAAGTTTTAGAATTCCTTTCTTACCTCTTGAATCTTCCTTAACTTAATTATATGATGAAGATTGTTGGCTTCTCTTTGATTCTTAGAACTTTTCTTCCAATTCTTCACACAAACCCCACTCTCTCTATATGAACTTAGTTTATCTATTGCAACATAAACTGAAGAATGAGACTTATGAGAATTTACGTGACTCTCATTTGGCTTTATTGAGCATTTCTAGAAGAGAAAAGGTTTCAACAGTTTTGGTTTATCAGGGGTTTAATTTACCAGAGTGTTGCATTTTTTAACTCTCTAATTGCTTGATAAATATATTTTCTAACTTATTTATTTAGTTGGCATATATTTGATTTGCTAGATAAATTATTTCTCATTTATCCAATTTTCCCCAAACGTTGATAACTATATTATCCCATTTATCTAATCTTGGCTTTTACAAATTGGATTTATATTGAGTTTATTACGAAATTAAATTGGACATTTAATTCTCACATATTCAGAATATTTAATTCATTTCTTTATATAAATTGTCTCAAGACAATTTATTTAATCTTTACATATAATCACAACTTAAATATTAATCTTGACACCAATATTTATTTATTGATATATTGGTTTTTCTCATCTCATAGTTAGTTTATATATGTTTGACATAATATAGCATATTAGACTATTACATAAACGCATTACATTTATATGCAATATATTAACTCTCTCATTTTATTAAAACAAAAATATTTCTTCGTTAATTGACTATTTTTAATTAAGTGAATTAATCACATCATTTATGAAATTTAATTCATAATAACTCCATTGTCACTCAAGGCTTGTCATTCAAATTATAATAAAATTTTAACTTAATCTCAATTAATCATTATTAATTAATTGATTTTCTGCACTTCTATATTCCATTTCCCAACTAATTTCGTTCACTTTCTTTAATAGTTTAATTAACTATTAAATCTCATTTTTCCAATTAGTATATGAATATATATTTCTCTTTTATATACACATTTAATTTTCTTCACAGCAATTCATGTATTTCAAAATATATAACATAAATATGTTTACTCGAACCCGACACACCTCATAATAAGAATTTTATTTATTAAATTTTTATTTTAATATTTTTAAAAAAAATTCGGGTTGTCACAATATTACCTTGTATAATGGGTAGACTAGATGTATATATGGATGTATTATATCGTGAGCACTAAATCTGTGGGTATGTGGGTAAGCGTACCTGGATTTGGAGGCATTATAACTTGTATATATTAAACATACACACACTCAGAATAATACAAATTGCCTCAGCTTAAACTCAATAAATTTGTCTCCTCTCTAATACACCTTCGCTCCAATTACATTCAATGCATTAATTAATTAAATTATTTTTATAATATTTTTAGTAATAATGAGAATAGTTAATAGATAATTGATTATATTAAGATCACTCTTATAAAAAGTCAAAGAATCATTGAAAACATTTTTACCCTTTAAATTTTAAAAGAATTTTCAACATTTGAAATTGTGACGTTCCACATGTTCATCTAATAATGAAAAAGTTTCGGATAACTTTCATTTTCAAAACAATTATACTACATAATAAGGGAGAGAAAGAAACCACATTTGTAACCGCACCGCAACCGCATAAAACTGCATAATTTTGTGGATGAGATGTGGTGCAGTTATGCTGTGCGATTTTTATTTTTTACTAATCGCACATTGTGATTGCGGTTGCAAATACACCCCTAAAACCGCACCGCACCACACTTTATAATAAATTTATATATATATATATATATATATATATATATATATATATATATATATATATATATATATATATATATATATAACAAAGTTGTAAGTGAATAATGTAATTTAAAGTTGTTTCTTAAGAGTTTTAGTCTGTAATAATCAAGAATTATAAGTCACTTTGTAAACAGATATATTAATTAAATATTAATGATATTGAAAACTCTGTGACATGAATGAAATGATTAGGTATTTAAATAAATATGTGTGCAATTACTACGTATATATGTTTATTTTATATAGTAAATTAAAAAGGAAAGTTACATAACCTAATTATATATTAGGTATGAGATATTAGGTATTAGGTTATGGTATGGGAGAATGATAGTATTAAAAAATATATACTAAATCTAAGAGATTTATTTTATAAATCTCAATTAATTAATTTTATAACCAAATTAGAGCAAGTCTAATTGGGTTAAGAAATTAAAGGTACATGGTAAGGATTTGAATTATAAATGTGGGGAATGGAGACCCTAATTAAATGATTATGGTAAGATAAAATTAAAAGCATTGGACTATGTAAATTTCATGGCCCAAGAAATTAATTTAAAAGCCCAAAAGAATTTAATTAAAGCCCAAACTTTTAGCCCAACTGAAGAAGACATTTTGGACATTTAATAAATTAAATAAAACATTAAAAAGAAAACAAAATGGGGGAAAAAAGGGCCATATGCCCGACCACTTAAGGAGGGAGAAAGAGAGATTCATGAATGTGATGATTATAAGTTAACTAAGGTTGTGTTTGATAAATTTGGGAATTAAGATCTGAATGATTATGATGTCTTAATAAATTAGATCATCTGAATGGTTATAAGGTCTGAATCTAAAAAATTATTTGATAACTAAAAAGTAAGTTGTCTCTTAATGACACTATTTTACCATTTTTAAGAGTAAAATTTTATTTAATAATTTTAAATATTCAATTTAATAAAAACGAGTGCATAAAATTGTTGAATATATTTATATATAAAAAAATTATCAAAAAAATTTCATTAAGAGGTACCTCTTAATTATTAAGATTTTATTTTCTGTCTTACCGATTAAGAGGCAATCAGAGGTTAAAAAAAATAAAACAAACAGCATCATGCCTCTTAGCGAATAAGAGGCAGTTCATTAAGAGACAATCAGATGTAAACAAACAACACCTAAGCCACTTTAGGTATCGTCCTCTCATTTCACTTTACGTATCATCCTCACATTTCACCAACACCATTAACTAAGTTTACAAGAAACATCCGAATAATTAAGGGGGCAAGTGTTGGGTAAAACTATTATTTATATCTTATATCTATACATTTTATTCCAACAAAAATATAATTTCTTTCTCTTTCTCCTCATTTCCATAAGTTGCTAACAAAAACAAAAGAAAGAAAAACAAAAAGAGAGAGAGAATTTTGGCAAAGAGAAAGAAGAAGAGAAGAGAGTGAGACCTTTGATGCATCCTAAGTTCATATCATATTTTGGTAGATTAAGAAAGTGTACCCAAAAATAAAGGTAAAAACCTAAACTAGTTTATTCCCTTTTGTTTTGTTTGATTTTAATGATATAAAATTTATGATATTTGGGTCTAAAACCCTTGATATATATGTTTTATATGGTTTCATGTTTGGTTCTTTGTCATTTGAGTGTTAGAAAGTTGACCAATGGAAGGAAAGAAAAACTGGGTTCAAGAAATTCAGAAACCCTAAATGTTTCTTCCTTTGATCAACTACCGTTTTAGATCTACACTTTCTTTTTGTGATTTGTTAAAGAGGGGTGCTAGATATGTAAGTTAGCTACTAAACTCAAGTGGTAGCACTCCAATATGTTAACTACACATCAAATGACAGTTATTTTGGCCAGTTTGGTCTAGGTGCATTTTCATCCACTTTCGTTGCTTTAAAAAATCTGAGAAAAATTTAGGTGTTAATATGATGAGTTATTTGAGTCTTGTAAAAAGATGGGAATTTTTGGATGTACTATTTTAAAAGTACACCCGAATAATTCTTTGTGGTTAACTCCAAAAAATTATGAAATTTTTACCATATATATATATATATATATGTATATATCTCAGGAACATACCCTATAAATTTCAGAAGTTTTTGACAAAGTTTCGATTTATGACAAATGTAGCAAGATTTTGCTGTTTTGGACTATTTAAAATATAGTAAATGAATTTCAAAAATTCCAGGAACAATATATGTTCATAAGGGATTCATATTTTGTTAAATCCTAGAAAAGAAAAAAATTTGGAACTGATTGGGTATTTTTCATGGAAATGATTTACTTAAGAATAAATGAATTAAATTAATTATGTAATGTTGAAAATTAGGAAAATAGGATTTTATGACTTGAAAACACTAAATAGGGTACAAGCAAAATTTTGAAGATTATTTTGTTCAATGTTGATGAGATATTATGTTTATGGCATTTTAGAATGATTAAAATGAATAAATTTGAGAAGTAACTTATTTTAAAGAATATGGTTTGTTGAATTAGACATTCAATGGACTTTATTAAGTATATGGTTTACTGGAGTGAAATCTGAGGTTACTGGATTGAAATCTGATTGCTGGATTTACATCTGAGGTTGTTGGATTTGATATCTGGTTTGCTGGATTGAAATCTAAGGTTGCTGGATTTACATATGGGTTGCTAGATTGACATCTGGTTTACTGGATTGACATTTGTTTTACTGGATGGATATTCAGGTTGTTGGATTGGCATCCAATTTGATGGATTAGCATCTGGTTTTCCGTATTAGTATTTAGTTTACCGAATTATAAAGAAGAACTTATAAAATAAAAGATTAAATGATGATGTGATTGAAATAATATCAAAGGATGATAAGAATACTAAGACTTTAATGTAATGTTTAATATTTAACAATGTGAATGAATGTTAGACAATTTAATGTAGAGTAATGACATTATAAGAGAGTATATGTTATGACTAATTGAAAGATAAATTATTAGTATTTTCTCTAGAAGTTAAACTAAATTGTGTAGTAGTAGACCACAATCAAGGCAAGTTCTCTAACTCAAACTTGATTTTTTATTTTTGAAGCATGTTAGTGAATAATCATTTATTATTATTCATATCCATACTGGTTATTAATATTCGCACTTTGTGCAATTGAATTCATGTTCTATTATTATTGAACTGTGAATTTGTTGTGCTTTCATTCATGAACTGTTTATGATATAGATCTATGTTAGTTGTATCAGCTAGATCAAGTATGTTTAAATTTGTTAAACCAAATATGTTTTGAAAGTGGTTCCTAACCAATTGATTTGGTAAGGATTCTTGACTGAGAAAAAGAACAATTTGATTAAAGAATTATTGGAAAACAATTATTGCTCGTATATTGAGTGTTTATGCATAATACACCAGGTACGAAAGGCTGATCCTCTTGATTACCAAAACTTATTGAAAGGACCAGTTTAAATACTGACAACCTTTGCATATGTTCATGGTCATTTTGATCACTCAACATTTGTTATTCAATTATTCGAATATTCAGTTATTGAGATTAATTTTATGTTCTTTCGCAATCAGATTCTATTGTTGAACATTGAAAGCAAAATTATTTTCTAATCATGATATATCTCATTTGTATTTAAACTTGCTAAACAAATTAGTTGATTACCCTTGCAATATCATGACATTTATTTTAGCTAAGCCAGAGACGTCCAAGAAGGACAAAGGCAAAAGAAAAGTTCAAGAATAGTTAATGTGAATGTTTATGTGTTATATTACATTATGTACATTGGTATTGTAAACCTTTTGTGTTACTAAGTGTAACTTCAGTAAGGTATGTTTAAGTTAAGGTTAATAGGCCTTGGGATATTTTTATAATACTTTATTGTAATGAACAATATATGTTTATTATTCCGCAATAATTTATAGATTTCTTATTGTTATGTGGAAATAAGGGGACATAAGTTGAGCGTGAACTAGATTCAAATACGCTTAGGAGAATTTGATGTTATCCTAGAGATGAATAGATTATTTAACCATGAGGAAATTATAGATTGTCAGAAAAAGAGCATACGCCTTAAGACACCAAATAAGTCTAAGGTTGTATTTTATGGTAGCAAGTCGCCAAGACAAACCAGTTGTCTGAAGATGATGCAGGCCAAGAGGATGTTACAAAAATGATGTGAAGGTTATTTGGCTCATGTAGTGGATACACGGATGGAGAATTCGGACATGGGACAGATACCTATAGTTAATGAGTTTGGGGATGTCTTTCCAAAAGAACTTCTGGGACTTCCACCAGACCGAGAGATAGAATTTGTAATTAATTTAGTACTGGGGACATCACCAATATCGAAAGCACCGTATAGGATGGCTCCGGTAGAAATAAAAGAGATAATGATCCAGCCACAAGAGTTGTTGGACAAGAAGTACATCAAACCTAGTGTATCTCTGTGGGGAGCACCAATGTTGTTTGTAAAGAAGAAGGATGGTTCGATAAGGCTGTGTAAAGATTATAAAGAGTTGAATAAGGTGACAATCAAGAACATATATCTCTTACCAAGAATAGACGATATGTTTGATCAACTTAAAGGAGTGAGAAGTTTTGTAAGACCCCAAATGTGAAACCCCAGATTTTATGAATAAATAATTAATTTTCTCGAAATAATTTTTTTATATTATGGTGTGAATATTATAGTTGTGGGTAGTATTTATAAATTTTACAAAGTATAAAAGTTGTTATATTATATTCGATTGGTGGACCCAGAATTATTGTCGGATTGAGAAAACGACAAAAATATTTTATTGAAAATAACGGCGGAAGTTTTACCGTTGATACTGTTGAACTACTGGGTAGTAAAAATACAGTGATACGCGTTGTTGCATAGTCGCACACGGTATTGATTATTGATATTTATGTGAGAAGTCGCTCAGTTTGATTCAATTATTGTCGATTAATAATATGAATTATTATAGCGATGATGACGTTTTATTTTATTCGTATTATTAACGTAATAAAACAGAAACATCTTTTTATATAAAACAGAATACTTTATTAAAGTTATTTTATAAATAGAATATATTATATTTTATTATGCATAGTGTTTTGCATAGTGTTGCATAGTATTTGTATAGTAAAAATCTTTTTATATAAATAGAATATATTATATTTTATTTAAAAGATTTTTCTTTAAATATGGACCGTCAGATTAAAGTAAATCAATCTGGACCGTTCATGGATTAGTTACTATGCATTCTATTTTCCTATAAATAGAAGTTCATTCCTTAATTATTTTCTTACGAATTCACTAAACTCTAGAGAGAGAAACTATAGAGAGATAGAAGAAAAGCTTTTTGCTACTTAACTTTTCTTCTCCTATATCCAGTTTCTGTTACGGTAAGGGGTGTTATTCTTTCTTATTCATGAAGAGAACTGTTGTTATTCCATTTCTTATTATTCTGTTGGAATAACCTGTATACGCGGTCTACCCTATACTTGGTGAAATTCTTCTATTATTCTGTTGGAACATCCTGTCTGTGTGTTTTACACCGGACCTGGTTCCGTCTTTATTATTATTCCGTTGGAAAATCCTGTCTGTGTGTTTTACACCGGACCTGGTTCCGTCTTTATTACTATTCTGTTGGAACATCATGTCTGTGTGTTTTACACCGGACCTGGTTTCGTCTTTATTATTATTCCGTTGGAACATCCTGTCTGTGTGTTTTACACCGGACATGGTTCCGTCTTTATTATTCTGTTGGAACATCCTGTCGGTGCAAATTTTGCCTGACCTGGTTCCGTTATTATTATTCTGTTGGAATAACCTGTCTATGTGAAGTACCGCATGCATGGTGATTTCTGTTGTTATTCATTCTTTATTATACTCAGTTGGTTAAAGTTTTGACTTCTATACTCCATGAAATTAGTGGAACATCCTTGATATTTGCACTTCATCCAGTATCTTTTCGTGGAAATATTCTTCTGAGCATTCTTGAATTTTACTCTACAAAGCAGTATCTTGTTGACAATTTGGACGTTATTGGTTCATGGATAAATTAATTCTTGAACTTGTTTTATTGAATTCTTATATCATTGTCATCATCCTCATGTTTATGTTATGTTGAAAGTCATCTGTGGCCTGTAGTGCATAGATGGACTTGGTATGATTATGATCAGGGATTATTCGGTATAATCATGACCGTAATATTACAAATGATGTGGAAAAAGTCCTCATTGGCCCGTAGTGCATTGATGGACAATTTTTGGTATGATTATGGCTATGGATTCTCTTTGGTCGTAGTGCAAAGATGAATTGTTTTATGGCATGATCAGGACCGTTGATGAAAACACGATTATCTTTGGCGCGTAGTGCATGGATAATTCGTGGTCGTGATACTAAAGAATATCCTTGGCCTGTAGTGTAGGGATGATTTAATGATGTGGATTATTTATTGAGATGAGTCTCAGCGATAAAAGTGATGAAAAACTTTTTAAATCATAAAAGATAGTAGATTCAATTCTCTACTTGACTCTTTTAATGGATTGCTTGTTCTGCTGCAGTTAAACTTGATGTCTATTGTATTTTATTAGTTTAACATTGTTGGAGGCTAATGATAATTTATTCTGCATTATCTTAGTCATAATATTTCTTACTGGGCTAGTTGAGCTCACCCTTTCTTTCACTGTTCTCTTCAGGAAATGAGAACATAGCAGGGACTAGTCGGGGAACGGAGTGACGATCCAGAGGATAGCATTAGTAGTCCTCACTATTCTGTGAAATAGTATATTAATAATTGTAATGAGGACTCTTTTTGAGTTTGTATAATCTCTAGTAGACAATAATTGTATTCAAACTCACAGTTATGTTTTGTCGTATTGTACACGACAATTGTATTAGTAAGTTGTATTTGAATTATGTACCATGTATCTGACGACCCAAGATGGGTGATGTATACCTAATTTTGGGGGACGTCACAGTTGGTATCAGAGCTTAGGGATATGATCACTGGCTAAGATGTGAGAATAGTACTATGAGGGGAGAGACGGGGAATTCCTTCGCTAGTATGACCTACCTAAGTTTATGTGCTATTTAATTGGTCGGTCAAAGTATAGGGATAATATGTGATATGTTAATTAACCCTTATTTTGTGGCAGTGTTTGAAAATGGCATCCGAGAATGTTGAGATTATCAATGGAGCTCAGGAGATCGTTAATTCCCCACAGATCAATAATCAGGACAATGTGCAACAGGATGGCGATAATCCTCCTGTAAACAACAACACTGATCAATTGACGAACAACTGTACGTTTAAGAGCTTTTTAGAATTCATGCAACATCAGGCGAATGCGACTCCTGTTCATAATGCAGGTAAAGACCATGACAACCCACGGTTGGTCACCGCTAAGCAGTTCAAGGAGCTGGGACCACCGAAGTTTTTGGGAAAGCCAGAACCACTTAAGGCGGAGACGTGGTTAAAGCAGATCACCAAGATATTTGATGTCTTGGGATGCTCCGAGGAGCAAAAGGTTCCTTTTGCCACCTTTATGTTGCGTGAAGAAGCAGATCATTGGTGGGAATCTGTAAAACGTACCCAGACTGACGCACTCAAGATGTCTTGGGAGAAGTTCCAAGAGCTGTTCAACGACAAGTACTTTCCCGAAAGTATTCGTCACATGAAGGAGGTAGAGTTTATCAAGCTGGAGCAAAACAATATGACTGTGTTGCAGTACGAGGCTAAGTTTGCGGAGTTGTCCCGGTTTGCATCCAATTTGGTCGATAATGAGGAGCGAATGGCGCGAATGTTTCTGCGAAGTTTGAAACCCGATATACGTCAATACCTCATTTCTCATAAACTTTGTTTATATTCAGATATTGTGAATAGGGCTCAGTTAGTGGAGCGCGATAATGAGTTATCACAACCAAAAGGTAATGACCAGCAGCACGATAATAATCATACCGGTGGCAACGGCCATCGGAACAATGATAACCATCGCGGGGGAAATTATCATACCAAGAATGGTAACCACTTAGGTGGTAATCGTGGCCAAGATAATAGAAATGGACATTTCAAGAAGAGCAGGTTCAATAATGATGGAAAGACAGCAACGCCAGCACCCGTTTCAAAGGAAGAAGAACGCCCATCGGTCGTGTGTTTCAAATACGGACAGGAGGGACACATCCGTCCAAACTATACGCAGCAGTCCAAAGCATGTTTTAATTACGGAAGAGAATGTCACCTAGCTCGATTTTGTCGTATGATGAAGTCAATTCCAGCTGGGATAATGATGCCAAAGGATGTCCCAGACAAGCCAAAGCCGGTAGTTTAAGAGAGAGCGTTTTTTTTTCTCGTGACGGGGAACCTGAATAAAATTATCATGGGTAAGTTAATCATAAGCTTTTACGAAGTCTATACCGTGTTAGATACCGGTTCTACTCACTCTTTTATTTCACCTTGTTGTGTTCAGTGTTTGTACTTAACTCTGGAGAAGTTAAACTTTGATTTATCTATTGAAACTCCATTGGGAGAAACCTTCGTTACCTCCACTGTTTATAAATCTTATTTGATTCAAATCGACACTTTCATGTTACGTGTTGATCTTGTCTCTTTGAAAATACTTGCCTTTGATGAGATTTTAGGAAACGATTGGTTAACTACTCATCATGTTTTTCGTAAGGTTGTTAGCTTTCATATTCCTAACCAACCTATTATGCGAATTCAAGCAACCAAACCACTAAATTCAATTATTGTCATATCAAGCCATAAGTAAAGAGCCCCGATCCTTTTGTTGATGACTTCTTTGTGTGGAATGCACCGAAGCCAGACTTTCTGTAGGCGACGTCGTGAACGACGATAACAAGTTGATAGGTATCATTGTGAGGTGCTATCTAGGTTAAGGGATAGAAGTCACAGTTAGTATCAATGTGACGTACTATCCAAGTCTTGGATGTGAGTAACAGTTTTGAATGATATTTTTATCATTAATAAATCTTTTGACGTATTCCTGAAGACTTCTTAGCCTACCCCAGAGCGTGAAATCGAATTTTGTATTGACACCAGTACAAAACCCATTTCTTAAACCCTCAAAATAATTTTTTTAACTAAAACGAAAGTAACATGCACCAAAGACGTTGACTCGAGCTGTTGAAGATTACGATCGTACTATTCAATATCATCGTGGAAGAGCGAACGTGGTAGCTGACGTGTTGAGTAAAAGATCGTATGCGTTTACAAGTGCGATGTTGTTAACACAAAGACTCATTTCGTATAACTTGCAAATGATGAAGATAGAGTTAAAGACTCTAGGGACCCACGTGAAGATGACGAATATACGAGTAAAATTATCTTTAATCGATAAAGTTAAAGACGCTCAAGCTACATACCCGAATCTGATGAATGTGAAGAAGAAGGTTCAAGAGGGTGTTATTTTAGAAGCAAAAGTTGCTGAGGAAATCTCAACCCTCGATTTAATTGGCCCATTTGAAATCCTCGATTGAGTAGGAACTGTGGCTTATAGACTCGTTTTACCGCCAAATATATTGCGTGTTCATAACATTTTTTTCGTATCGATGTTACGTAAATATGTGGACGACCCGAACCACATTATTAATTTAGAACCGGACGAGATAGCGGATGATTTAACGTTTGAAGAGATACGTGTTACAATCTTGGATAAGAAGAATCGTATTCAACACTCAAAGGTTATATCTCAAGAGTTAGATTTTGAAGTGAAGTCAAGGAATCCTCACCTGTTTGGCATACCAGGTACGTACGTAAATTTCGAGGGCGAAATTCCATAAGGAGGGGAGATTGTGAAACCCCAGATTTTATGAATAAAGAATTAATTTTCTCGAAATAATTTTTTTATATTATGGTGTGAATTTGAGATAATATTATAGTTGTGGGTAGTATTTATAAATTTTGCAAAGTATGCAAGTTGTTATATTTATTCGATTGGTGAGGGAATATTCTTTGTGTCGGAAAATATTCGTACGACGGTACAATTATTGGTGGACCCCACAACAGAATTATTGTCGGATTGAGAAAACGACAAAAATATTTTATTGAAAATAACGACGGAAGTTTTACCGTTGATACTGTTGAACTATTGGGTAGTAAAAGTACAGTGATACACGTTGTTGCATAGTCGCACACGGTATTGATTATTGATATTTATGTGAGAAGTCGCTCAGTTTGATTCAATTATTTTCGATTAATAATATGAATTATTATAGTGATGATGACGTTTTGTTTTTTTTCGTATTATTAACGTAATAAAACAGAAACATCTTTTTATATAAAACAGAATACTTTATTAAAGTTATTTTATAAATAGAATATTTATATTTTATTATGCATAGTGTTGTATAGTGTTTTGCATAGTGTTGCATAGTATTTGCATAGTAAAAATCTTTTTATATAAATAAAATATATTATATTTTATTTAAAAGATTTTTCTTTAAATATGGACCGTTAGATTAAAGTAAATCAATCTGGACCGTTCATGGATTAGTTACTATGCATTCCATTTTCCTATAAATAGAAGCTCATTCCTTAATTATTTTCTTACGAATTCACTAAACTCTAGAGAGAGAAACTATAGAGAGATAGAAGAAAAACTTTTTACTACTTAACTTTTCTTCTCCTATATCCAGTTTCTGTTACGGTAAGGGGTGTTATTCTTTCTTATTCATGAAGAGAACTGTTGTTATTCCATTTCTTATTATTCTGTTGAAATAACCTGTATACGCGGTCTACCTTATACTTGGTGACATTCTTCTATTATTCTGTTGGAATATCATGTCTGTGTGTTTTACACCGGACCTGGTTCCGTCTTTATTATTATTCCGTTGGAACATCCTATCTGTGTGTTTTACACCGGACCTGGTTCCGTCTTTATTACTATTCTGTTGGAACATCCTGTCTGTGTGTTTTACACCGGACCTGGTTTCGTCTTTATTATTATTCCGTTGGAACATCTTGTCTGTGTGTTTTACACCGGACCTGGTTCCGTCTTTATTATTCTGTTGGAACATCCTGTCGGTGCAAATTTTGCCTGACCTAGTTCCGTTATTATTATTCTGTTGGAATAACCTGTCTATGTGAAGTACCGCATGCATGATGATTTCTGTTGTTATTCATTCTTTATTATACTCAGTTGGTTAAAGTTTTGACTTCTATACTCCATGAAATTAGTGGAACATCCTTGATATTTGCGCTTCATCCAGTATCTTTTCGTGGAAATATTCTTCTGAGCATTCTTGAATTTTACTCTATAAAGCAGTATCATGTTGACAATTTGGACGTTATTGGTTCATGGATAAATTAATTCTTGAACTTGTTTTATTGAATTCATATATCATTGTCATCATCCTCATGTTTATGTTATGTTGAAAGTCATCTGTGGCCTGTAGTGCATAGATGGACTTGGTATGATTATGACCAGGGATTATTCGGTATAATCATAACCGTAATATTACAAATGATGTGGAAAAAGTCCTCATTGGCCCGTAGTGCATTGATGGACAATTTTTGGTATGATTATGGCTATGGATTCTCTTTGGCCGTAGTGGAAAGATGAATTGTTTTATGGCATGATCAGGACCGTTGATGAAAACACGATTATCTTTGGCGCGTAGTGCATGGATAATTCGTGGTCGTGATACTAAAGAATATCCTTGGCCTGTAGTGTAGGGATGATTTAATGATGTGAATTATTTATTGAGCTGAGTCTCAGCGATAAAAGTGATGAAAAACTTTTTAAATCATAAAAGATAGTAGATTCAATTCTCTACTTGACTCTTTTAATGGATTGCTTGTTCCGCTGCAGTTAAACTTGATGTCTATTGTATTTTATCAGTTTAACATTGTTGGAGGCTAATGATAATTTATTCTGCATTATCTTAGTCATAATATTTCTTACTGGGCTAGTTGAGCTCACCCTTTCTTTCACTATTCTCTTCAGGAAATGAGAACATAGCAGGGACTAGTCGGGGAACGGAGTGACGGTCCAGATGATAGCATTAGTAGTCCTCACTATTCTGTGAAATAGTGTATTAATAATTTTAATGAGGACTCTTTTTGAGTTTGTATAATATCTAGTAGACAATAATTGTATTCAAACTCACAGTTATGTTTTGTCGTATTGTACACGACAGTTGTATTAGTAAGTTGTATTTGAATTATGTACCATGTATCTGACGACCCAAGATGGGTGATGTATACCTAATATTGGGGGCGTCACACCAAATTTTATGAAATGAAAGTATTCAATTTTCTTATAATTATTATTTTATTTCGTAAATGGTTAAATTGATAAAAGGTTAAAGTTAAGGGTGATATTTTACAATTTTTGCAAAGTAAGCAAGTTGATATAAAAAATTTGCTGTGTCGGGAAATATTCGATTAGTCGGGGAATATTCGTTTCAACAGGGAATATTCATACGATGACATAATCATTGGTGGACCCCACAACGGAAGTATTGTTGTAGTTAGAAAATGACAGAATCATCTTTTTATAAAAATAACGGCGAAAGTGTTACCGTTAAAACTGTTGAACTACTCGGTAGTAAAAGTACAGTAATACGTGTGGTTGCATAGAAGCACACGGTATTGATTATTGATGCTTACGTAAGAAGTCACTCAGTTATACTCAATTATTGCTATAATAATTGATGCATCATATCTCTCATATTATTGATTCA
Source organism: Panax japonicus (assembly GCA_020205505.1). Taxonomy (NCBI): domain Eukaryota; kingdom Viridiplantae; phylum Streptophyta; class Magnoliopsida; order Apiales; family Araliaceae; genus Panax; species Panax japonicus. The sequence goes on from CM035114.1 coordinate 47,378,429, forward strand.
GTTATTATCACAGTATCAATATTTTATATTATTAAATCAATAATTGAGACGACAAAGTTATTCATATTATTATTTGCAATATTGACAATGTCTAGAAGTTCTTTCAATGAGAGGTTTGGTCACCTAATTGCGCGCCAATATAGAAAAAACCTTATCAGAAAGCCCCCTCATAACCACTTTTGCAGGTTCAAAATTCAAGGTAAAGTTATGTGTTACTTGAAAGACATGAATCAGATGTGATAATTGAAGATTTATACACTTTGGTTATGTTATTATTATTTGAACCATGTTTAAGGTTCTGAATAATGTATTAATGTTGAATTGTAATATCATTTTGCAATGTAAACTATTGTAGTATTAAAATAATTCTGAGATATTTAGATGTAAAGGTTGAAGGTTTTGGGAATGAGGATAGTTTGTAATAGAAAATTTTAATTATTCCGCAAATTTCAATGGTTGCATTATCGTTTAATGATGTAAAATAAGAGGTTGAATGTATTATTAACGACCGAATCGAGAATTAAATTATATGATTTTTGGGGTCGTTACAATTGGTATCAAAGCTGTAGGTTATAAACCTTGGGTAGGAGTACCCTAGGCTATAACCTTAAAGAATAAAGGAGAAGATGATTAAGAAGTTAAGAATCAAATAGTTATATTTAAGTATGGTACAATTGTACTCTGTAATGGTTGATGTATGGTATCTGGGCTAAACAATTCCTTCATAGAGCGGAGGTATATACGAACTAGCAACTTTGAACCTAGTTTGTTGGTTGTTTGTGGGAAACCACTCAGCGTAGCATATTGAAACTATCAGAGACTCGATGTGTACCAAGTATAGAAAATGGATATGTATAATGAAAATGTGGAACTCGAATGAAATGTTGAGCAATGTAAATGAAGTTAGAAATTCTTAAAGGAAGAATTATTATATAAACAAGAAAATTCAAAGAAGAATCTTGAAGAGATATAAAGATAAGAAATGGGAGTTGCCTAACTCCAATAGCCAAGATAACGAATAATGATTATTAAATAAAATCTATAAGATTAAAAGTATAAATGAAATCATAAATGATGAAAAAGGGAAATAAAGAGGATCGTAAAACAAAATGATCATGAGTTAAGAAAAGAATTTTAAGGGAAATGATTATAGAATAAGATAACGACGTGATCTGTTTAAGTTATAAAATAAAGATGGTCTGCAATGTTTGAATAATCATAGCTTGATGCTATGAAGCTAATGTACTATGATATAGTATGAGATAAAGTCACGAGGAATTATAGATAATGTGATACGAGAAATTCATATTGAGCAAGTTAAGAGCAAGATATGATTAAGATAGAGTTAGGTCAGATTTCAATTGAGGACTCATGTGATAGCTGAGTTGTACAAACCTTTGTATGGGCAGAGATTTAGAGCATGTACTTAGTTTATTACATTGATAATCATTGGAATGATGGTGTCGTGCTATCAATGTATATGTGGCGAAAAGGTGATTCTTTTCTCATGTGTATGTTTGATAGTTAGAAACTATTAAGATTAGTCAGATTTTATTAGGATTAGGTGTGGTTCTTAAAACTAATAGATATGGTAAGTTTGTGACGCATAATAATATGGTATGTTTTGAACCCCTCAGCGAATGGAAGCCTATGGTCTATCTAGGATAAGTTTTTAAACTCATATTATTGTGGCATGTTCCTGAACTTCCAATGTGCGATAAGTTTGATGAACTATATTGGGTAGAAAAAGGTTATAGTATAGAGAGCATTGATGAAGTTGGCGATTGATAAAAAGGTTAAGTAATGAAGTAATGAAATAGAGATTGAAGTTGATGGATACCTGGATATTCTAAATCCACTAGCTATGCTAGACTTTCAAAATTTATTAACTTCGTGCTGATGTTTGCACTTCTATTTTTTTGAAAAAACATTGGATCAAATGATGAAACCAATGGGTTTTAAAAAAAATATCGTTATTCATATGTCTATGCTAATTGCTTCGGCTAGACAAAAATGATTTTTAATATATCAAAATGTATTTTTTTTATATCATCAATGCATCATGGAACCTAGTGCAGAGATGATAAGAATGATGGAGTCATCAATGCAGTATTACTTAGTGTTAGATGTGATCTAAGGATCGTCAGTCCACTATGGTATGATGTAGTATGATAAAATCTCCAAATGACGGAATCCTCAAACGGACTATAAATATAGTGCGGTATCATGACATCATAAAAATATTATTGAGATTTCTTTGAGATATGAGAATATATATATATATATATATATATATATATATATATATGTCTATTTTGATTGATGTCTGAACTATTATAGAAGTCTACGCTATTTGATTCAGCTAGACGATTAATGAAAGATGTTCATAAAATTCAAGTGTTTCTTGAAAAGTTATGCAAAACAAAATTGTTTTGGTGCGAATTCAGATGTTGAAAAGCTGAGATGAACAACCCTTTTATAGGGGATTACGCGGAGGAATTTAGATGTTTGTGCACAATATATTGTGTACAAAGGGCTGATCACCCTAAGCACGAGGAGTCCTTATAGTCTTATGACTGTTAAAGTTTAAGTTGAAAGATTACTTATAACTATGGACATACACATAGCGTTTAAATGTTTATGCACAATACATCGTACGAAGGGCTTATCACCCTAAGTACGGGAGTCCCTATAGTCTAATGATTGTTAAGGTTTAAGTTGAAAGAGTACTTATAATCATGGACATAGTTCAAGGTCTTATGACGCTCAACGTGATTTGGAATCTTTTAAATTCCTGTTGTTCATACCGCTTCCCAATTATTGAGCAATTGTGGAAGATTTTTATTATTCTGAAAGGTGAAAGTGGAAAGGATGAGAAAATTAAGCAAAACATAATAATTTCGAAAAAAAAATTGAAACTCTAGAAAGAAGAGAAATATGAAACTCTTAGAAGAGGAATAGGTGAGGAATATGGTGATCTTAGAAAGATCCTTAGAGAAAGAATTTGGTTGCAGAAACCTAATGAATAAATAGATATTAATGTAAAATATATTTTGATAGATTAAATGAATAAAGATTAATATATAAAATTTCGGGGACAAAATTCTTAGAAGAAAGGGTGAATGTAATATCTCGAGTATTTATGATAATGATCCTTAGAAAAGAAAATGAATGGGTTAAAGAATATATAATATTTGATATATGACTGTGTTTAATTGAAGGTTACATAATAAAACCTAAAAGTTGTAGAAGAAATGAATGAAGTATATGTATATATGTAAAACTTTTTGCTAAGTTAACGTGTTGAAGTTATTCAACGATAATTGTGAAAGAGATTCGTTGAAAACCTTAGTAAGGTATGGTTTCGGTGATTCCGAGGACGGAATCCTTATAAGAGAGAAGAATGTGACAATATGAATTTTTATAAGTTATTAAAATAAGAATTTAATAATTAAAATTCTCATTATGAGATGTTTTGAGTTTGAGAATGTATATATACGTGCTATATATTTTGAAATATGTGATCTAGTGTGAAGATATATATATATATATATATATATATATATATATATATATATATATATAGAAAATAGATCAGGTCCGGACCTCCCGGACGGGAGAAAATCCGGACCCAATAATTTTTTTTTTTTTTTTGTAAAACAACTAAAAAAAAAAATTATGGAACTGAAATTTTTCAATAATACAGTGTTTTGGGTGTGTTTTTAATACCTACACCAACCAATGTATGTATAGTCTGCCCAGACTGTACAGACATATTTTGTTATAGGCATCCAAATCACACCCAAAACACTGTATAATGTAAAAATTCCAATTCCATAATATTTTTTTTTAGTTGTTTCAAAAAAAAAGCAAAAAAAAAAAAGTCCGGATTTTAACAAAATCAGGGAGTCCGGACCTGATCCGGACTCTCTCTCTCTCTCTCTATATATATATATATATATATATATTTTGGGAAAGTGAGGTATAATAGTTAAGTTAACTATTGAAGAAATTAATTGAATTTGGTAATTATTTTAAATATTTATTGAATTAAATAAATATTTTAAATAATTTTTTTATTGAGAAAAATAAATAATTTATGAAATTGTTGTATAATAATTTAGTTATGTGTGTATGATAATTAAATTAAAGCAAAGGCAAATTTTATTCTTTGTTGATTTAATTTAATGAATTAATTAAATTAAATGAGTTGTTTAATATGAAAGAAAATAAGTATATTAAATAAAGTAATGTTTAAATCTATTTTATTAATTAAATTAGATATATGTAATTATTTATTAATTATGAGTATAATTATAATAATATTATAATTATTATGAATTATTATTATTATAAGTTATTTAAATTAACTAAAGGTGTGACACATGAAACTATATAATATAATATTATTAAAATAATCCAGTTTGGGGGAATTGGTGTGTAACCAAATGCAGCCTTATGGCTTTTGGTTTATTGTAACAGACACATATTGTAACTAATGTGCGTGAGAGAGAGGGAAGTCAGTTTATTTTACGTATTCTTTTTTTAAGGTTAAGAACACAGAAGAGAGGGTTAGAGAAAGGGAGAGAATTCTTTGTAATTGAGAAGATAAATTCTGAGAATCAAAGAAGAGGAAGAATGTAAGACCCCGAAAATTTTTTTAAGTAAAAAAGAATTTCCTTTATTTATTATATTGAAATAGTAAGGGTTGATTTGATTAATGTGGAAAGTTATGGGTAAAATGCGCAAATATTTCAAAATAAGCAAGTGGTTATAAAATATTCATTATTGTCGGGGAATATTCGTTTGGTCGTGGAATATTCGTACTGTCGGGGAATATTCGTACGAAGGCGCAGCCATGTGTGGGCCCCATAACGGAAAGCGATTGAAGGAAGAAAACGACAAAGATTGAGTTTTATAAATAACGGCGTAAATTGTTACTGTTAACACTGTTGGAATACCCGGTGGTTAAAATACAGTAATACGCGTTGTTGCACAGTAGCACACGGTATTGCACAGTATTTTGAATTATTGATCTTTACGTAAGAAGGCACTACTCAATAATTGCTACAGGAGTTACTGTTCATTACTTTATTGATTCAATAATTGATGCGTTGATATTTATATTATTAATGTTTTAATAATTGTCATTGCACAGTATTTTCCATTATCAGATCAATAATTCATATTATTTGAATAATATTATCAGATAACATTATTGGCAATGTCTAGAAAGTTCTGTCAAGGAGAGGTTTGGTCATCTAATTGCGCGTCAGTAAGGAGAAATCCTTATTGGAAAGCCCCCTCTATCCTGGGAATGGCTTGGTTGTCAGTACTGTGATTCTGTAATATTATTTTTAATAATTAATTATTGATTATTATGATAAAGAAAATATTTATTTTATGTGGATATAGATGGAGAAAATTTTTAATGTGACAATTGTTGAAAATTAATATTTTATCTTTTTCTGATAAAATAAATCATTTAAATATATTATTTTAATAATATATTAACGGTGATATTTTTATAATGAATGTGGGACATATGAGTATATGAGGAGGTAGAGTATTTTTGTGGCATTAAATGTTTAACACATGTTTTGTGTGTCGGTGGACATAATTTTTGACCAAAAATTGAGTATAGACTGTAAAATCGCCCGTTTGTGGATTTCTGATAATTTCTGTTTGGAATTTGGAAAAACTTCCTTCTTTAAAGTTGTAGAGAATTGAATTTCCTATAAAAAATGCGAGATTCGAATTTTCTGACAAAAGGGCTATTTATCATGAATTATTGAAGTTTCGGAGTTCCGAAATAATTGATTTTTGGAAGTTTTAATTATTTTATATAATAAAAACATTTTTGTGGTTGTTGGCACATGGGTGGCTGATGTTTTTGACCAAAGAAGGCATGCTAGAGTTTTCAAAACATGTGGGTAAGAATTTTGAATAAATAATAATATATTTTATTAATTTAGTCTCCTTTGGCGTTCTAACATTTTCCTATAAATAGAGGGCTAAGTTAGAATTGAAAATCACACCAGAAACATAAGTTTTCTCTATTTCTCTCTCTATATTATCGAGCGTATTCTTGTGAGTATACTTTGAGTGTTGCTATACGGTGCGAGTTTCTGTCAGCGCTATACCGAAATTCAGTCAGAAGTACGGCTATTTTGAGGTAAGGGATGTTGTTTTTTCTTAAATGATATTATCTTCTTCAATATCATTATGCCGAAATATTGGTCTAAACTTTTTATCAAATTTGGAACTTTTTCATGTCGGGGTTACTATTCATGAGTTACTATTCACGAGTTACTATTCATGAGTTACTATTCACGAGTACTATTCACGAAGCGTGATGATGTTTTTGTGAAATTTCTATCTTTTGGTGTCGGAGTTACTATTCACGTGTACGGTACTATTCACGTGTACGACACTATTCACGAATGCAGCACTATTTATCGAAAAATGAAATTTCTTTTTTTTGTCCAAAATATCTATTTTGGCTACTATCTTTGATTGTATCCATGTTTTGATCGTTATTTTTGAGTTCTGCTTCAAAATCAGTTGTTATGAAGTATTATTGATCTTGGACAAACTGTGGTACGAATTCCTAATATTTGTCCTTCTATCTCACTGGATTCGTTCTTAAAAATGTTTTTCATCATCCTCAGTCCTTAATGGTGATACTTGATGAATATCTTTGGCCTGTAGTGCAAAGATGAATGATTAAACTAATGAATCTCTTTGGCCCGTAGTGCAAAGATGAACAGATGTTGAGATGAACATGACCAACTGGTGATACAAATGAATATCTTTGGCCTGTAGTGCAAAGATGATTAAGGATGTATATTGATTGTTGTTACAAGGATGAAATATTGATGATGGACTTTTAAATCTTAGAAGACAGTAGAATTCATTCTCTACGTGACTCTTCTAATGGATTGCTGTTTCCGCTACATTTGTTGATCTAAAACTTGTTGTCTATTGTATTCTATTAGATTTTTCCCTGTTGAAGACTAACGATAATTTGTTGTATATTATCTTAGTCATAATATTCTTTACTGGGCTAGTTGAGCTCACCCTTTTCCTTGTTGTTCCATTTTCTTCTCAGGAGGTGAGAACATACCAGGATCGAGTCGGGGTATGGAATGAAGGTTCTAGAGAGAGTTGTTTAGTAGTCCTCACAATTTTTTGTAAAATAATGTATCAATAATTATGATGGGGATTTATTTGCGTGTGGATATTGTCTAGACGACAATATCTGTATTTAAACTCACAGTTTGTATGTTGAAATGTAATAATAAAGTTGTAGTTATTTCTGTACCATGTATTTGGCGACTCAGAATGGGTTGGGTGGAATGGACCTATTTTGGGGGCGTCACAGTTGGTATCAGAGCTTAGGGATATGATCTCTGGCGGAGATCGGGGAATAGAACTAGGAGGGGAAAGACGAGTAAATCCTTCGCTAGTGTGTCCTACCTAAGCTTATTTGTTAGTTGGTTAGTATATAGGGATATTATGTGATATATTGATTTCCTTAATTAATCCTTGTTTTATGATAGTATTTCAGAATGTCGACTGAGAATATTAACAGTGGAAATGAGACTGTGGAGACGCCTGTACTCACCAACGAGGAGAACGTGCAACAGGCTGGCAATGTTCCTCCTGTGAACAATACCACTGATCAGACGATGAACGACACAATGTTTAGAAGCTTTTTGCAGTTCATGCAAAATCAGACGAGGGAGACTCGTGTTCAAAATAAAGGAGGAAATGATAACAATTTACGGGTTGTCACAGCCAAGCAGTTCAAAGAGTTGGGACCACCAGAATTTAAGGGAAAGCCAGATCTGATCATGGCGGAGACATGGGTCAAGCAAATTACCAAGATATTCGATGTCTTGGGATGCACGGATGAACAGAAGGTTCCATTCGCCACCTTTATGTTCCGTGGCGAGGCAGACTACTGGTGGGAGTCTGTGAAGCGTACCCATCCAGCCGCACTCAGCATGTCTTGGGAGACGTTTCAGAAACTATTTAATGACAAATACTTTCCTGAAAGTGTTCGCCATATGAAGGAAGTGGAGTTCATCAGATTAGAACAAAATAACATGACGATGTCCCAGTACGAGGCAAAGTTCGCGGAGTTATCCAGGTTTGCACCTCATTTGGTGGAGAATGAGGAACGTATGACGCGGATGTTTCTGAGAGGTTTGAAACCCGGCATACGTCAGTATCTCATTTCTCATAAATTTTCTATCTATTCAGATGCTGTCAACAGGGCTCAGTTGTTAGAGCGAGATAACGAGTACGTTCAACCGAGGGATCATAACCAGGATCATACCGAAGATAGCAGTCATCAGAATAACGATAACCAGCGGAGAAAGAAGAATATGGACAAAGGCGGTAACCACTCTGGTGGTAATTGTGGCCATGAAAATAGAAGAAGCGAGTTGGGAGGAGATTTTAAAAAGAGGAGATTCAACAACGACCATGTGAAGACGTCAGCACCGGCAGCAACTGGTTCCAAGGGAGGAGAAAGACCACCGGTCGTATATTACAAATGCGGGAAAGAGGGACATATCAGCCCAAACTGCCCACAACAGTTCAAGGTATGCTATAATTATGGAAAAGAAGGCCACATCGCTCGAGATTGTTCTATAGTGAAACCAAGTTCAGCGGAAGTGGTGATTCCAAGGGCTGTCTCAGATAAGTCGAAATCAGCGGTTCCTGGAAGAGCGTTTGTCGTGACCGGTCAAAATACGAGGAACTCGAACGAAGTTAGCACGGGTTAGTTAATTATAATTCTTGCGAAGTTTATACTTTACTAGGTATCGATTTTACCCATTCTTTTATCTCTCTTGCTTGCGTTCAACGTTTGAACTTGACTCCGGAGAAATTAGATTTTTACTTATCTGTGGAAACTCCGTTAGGAGAAACTTTCATCACATCCACTGTTTATAAATCTTGTTTGATTCAAGTTGGCACCATCACCTTACCTGTTGACCTTATCTCTTTAAAGATACTTGCTTTTGATGTGATTTTAGGGATTGATTGGTTAACTACTCATCATGCCAAAATTGATTATTTTCGTAAGGTTGTTAGTTTTCATATTCTTAAGCAACCTGTTATTTGAGTTCAAGCAACCAAACCATTGAAGTCAAACTCTTTCATATTAAATTATAAAGCCATTTGTTTATTGAAAAACGAATGTCAAGCTTTCTTAATCATGTTATAGACTTGAACAAAAATACGTCAGATTTGAATAATATTCCTGTTGTTATTGATTTTTCCTGACGTATTTCCTGAAGAATTTCTTGGCTTACTCCCAGAGCGTGATATTGAATTTGTATCGACTTTAAATCCGGTACAAAACTCATTTCTAAAATTTCATATCGAATGGTTCCTATTGAACTTCAGGAGTTAAAAACCCAACTATAGAAGTTGATACCCGAGCCTTTATTTGGTAACTTTCTTTGTGGAATGTACCGAAGCCAGACTCTTCGTAGGGGACACAATATTCGTGCGATAATAAACTGATAGGTGTCATTGTGACGTGTTATCCAATGTTAGGATATGAGTTACAGTTGAGAGCAACCTAAGTCAATAATCGAAATACGTAGCTTTCTAGGCTTAGTTGGTTATTATCGGAGATTCGTTGAAGGATATTCTCGAATCGTTATTCCATTAACTTAGCTGACTCGTAGAGATACAAAGTTCGAATGAAGCGAGGAATGTGGGAAGAGCTTTGAAGAACTCAAGAGGAGAATCATTTCAGCACATGTTCTGACCATGTCATCCTGGAAAAGCGAACGCGGTAGTTGACGTGTTGAGTAGAAGATCGTATACGAGTACGAGTACGATATTGTCAAAGACTCATTTCGTATAACTTACAAATATTAGAGATGGAGATGAAAACTCTAAGTACCCACGTGATGATATACGAGTATAATCGACTTTTATCGATAAAGTTAAAATCGCTCAGGCTACACACCGGAGCTGATGAATATAAAGAAGGAGGAACAAAAAGTTGTTATTCCAAAAGCGAGAATTGGCGATGTGAGGAAAGCTCAAACCTTCGATTTATTGATTTATTTGAAATCCTCGATCGAGTAGGAACTGTGGCCTATAGACTTGTTTTACCACCAAGTATGACGCACGTTCATAACGTTTTTCACGTATCGATGTTACATAAATATGTGGACGACCCGAACCACATTATTGAGTTATAACCAGACGAGATAGCCGAAGACTTAACATACGAGGAGGTGCCTGTCAAGATTTTGGATAGGAAGAAGCATGTGCTACGTACGAAGGTCATACCACAAGTTAAAGTTTTATGGAGAAACCATGCTATTGAGGAAATGACCTAGGAGTTAGAAACGGAAATGAAAGCGAGGTATCTTCATCTTTTCGATACACCAGGTACGTACGTCAATTTCGAGGACGAAATTTCATAAGGAGGGGAGGTTGTAAGACCCCGAAAATTTTTTTAAATAAAAAAGAATTTCCTTTATTTATTATATTGAAATAGTAAGGGTTGATTTGATTAATGTGGAAAGTTATGGGTAAAATGCGCAAATATTTCAAAATAAGCAAGTGGTTAAAAAATATTCATTGTTGTCAGGGAATATTCGTTTGGTCGTGGAATATTCGTACTGTCGGGGAATATTCGTACGACGGCGCAGCCATGTGTGGGCCCCATAACGGAAAGCGATTGGAGAAAGAAAACGACAAAGATTGAGTTTTATAAATAACGGCGTAAATTGTTACCGTTAACACTGTTGGAATACCCGGTGGTTAAAATACAGTAATACGCGTTGTTGCACAGTAGCACACGGTATTGCACAGTATTTTGAATTATTGATCCTTACGTAAGAAGGCACTACTCAATAATTGCTACATGAGTTACTGTTCATTACTTTATTAATTCAATATTTGCTGCGTTGATATTTATATTATTATTGTTTTAATAATTATCATTGCACAGTATTTTCCATTATCAGATCAATAATTCATATTATTTGAATAATATTATCAGATAACATTATTGGCAATGTCTAGAAAGTTCTGTCAATGAGAGGTTTGGTCATCTAATTGCGCGCCAGTAAGGAGAAATCCTTATTGGAAAGCCCCCTCTATCCTGGGAACGGCTTGGTTGTCAGTACTGTGATTCTGTAATATTATTTTTAATAATTAATTATTGATTATTATGATAAAGAAAATATTTATTTTATGTGGATATAGATGGAGAAAATTTATATGTGACAATTGTTGAAAATTAATATTTTATCTTTTTCTGATAAAATAAATCATTTAAATATATTATTTTAATAATATATTAACGGTGATATTTTTATAATGAATGTGGGACATATGAGTATATGAGGAGGTAGAGTATTTTTGTGGCATTAAATGTTTAACACATGTTTTGTGTGTTGGTGGACATAATTTTTGACCGAAAATTGAGTATAGACTGTAAAATCGCCCGTTTATGGATTTCTGATAAATTCTGTTTAGAATTTGGAAAAACTTCCTTCTGTAAAGTTGTAGAGAATTGAATTTCCTGTAAAAAAATTGTGAGATTCGAATTTTCTGACAAAAGGGCTATTTATCATGAATTATTGAAGTTTCGGAGATCCGAAATAATTGATTTTTGGAAGTTTTAATTATTTTATATAAGAAAAACGTTTTTGTGGTTGTTGGCACATGGGTGGCTGATGTTTTTGACCAAAGAAGGCATGCTAGAGTTTTCAAAACATGTGGGTAAGAATTTTGAATAAATAATAATATATTTTATTAATTTAGTCTCCTTTGGCGTTCTAACATTTTCCTATAAATAGAGGGCTAAGTTAGAATTTAAAATCACACCAGAAACATAAGTTTTCTCTACTTCTCTCTCTATATTATCGAGCGTATTCTTGTGAGTATACTTTGAGTGTTGCTATTCGGTGCGAGTTTCTGTCAGCACTATACCGAAATTCAGTCAGAAGTACGGCTATTTTGAGGTAAGGGATGTTGTTTTTTCTTAAATGATATTATCTTCTTCAATATCATTATGCCGAAATATTTTTCTAAACTTTTTATCAAATTTAAAACTTTTTCATGTCGAGATTACTATTCATGAGTTACTATTCACGAGTTACTATTCATGAGTTACTATTCACGAGTTACTATTCATGAGTTACTATTCACGAAGTGTGATGATGTTTTTGTGAAATTTCTATCTTTTGGTGTCGGAGTTACTATTCATGTGTACGACACTATTCACGTGTACGGCACTATTCACGAATACGGCACTATTCATCGAAAAATGAAATTTCTTCTTTTTGTCCAAAATATCTATTTTGGCTTCTATCTTTGATTGTATCCATGTTTTGATCGTTATTTTTGAGTTCTGCTTCAAAATCAGTTGTTATGAAGTATTATTGATCTTGGACAAACTGTGGTACGAATTCCTAATATTTGTCCTTCTATCTCACTAGATTCGTTCTTAAAAATGTTTTTCATCATCCCCAGTCCTTAATGGTGATACTTGATGAATATCTTTGGCCTGTAGTGCAAAGATGAATGATTAAACTAATGAATCTCTTTGGCCCGTAGTGCAAAGATGAACAGATGTTGAGATGAACATGACAAATTGGTGATACAAATGAATATCTTTGGCCTGTAGTGCAAAGTTGATTAAAGATGTATATTGATTGTTGTTACAGGGATGAAATATTGATGATGTACTTTTAAATCTTAGAAGACAGTAGAATTCATTCTCTACGTGACTCTTCTAATGGATTGCTATTTTCGCTGCATTTGTTGATCTAAAACTTGTTGTCTATTGTATTCTATTAGATATTTTTTCCCTGTTGAAGACTAACGATAATTTGTTGTATATTATCTTAGTCATAATATTCTTTACTGGGCTAGTTGAGCTCACCCTTTTCCTTGTTGTTCCATTTTCTTCTCAGGAGGTGAGAACATAGCAGGATCGAGTCGGGGTATGGAATGAAGGTTCTAGAGAGAGTTGTTTAGTAGTCCTCACCATTTTTTGTAAAATAATGTATCAATAATTATGATGAGGATTTATTTGCGTGTGGATATTGTCTAAACGACAATATCTGTATTTAAACTCACGGTTTGTATGTTAAAATGTAATAATAAAGTTGTAGTTATTTCTGTACCATGTATTTGGCGACTCAGAATGGGTTGGGCGGAATAGACCTATTTTGGGGGCGCCACAAAGAAGATTAATCAAGCTTCCCTAATCATCTAGCTAATTAAAGGTAAGTAATCTATTTTAAAGTTTTGAGTTCTTAGTTTTGTTTTTTAAGATATTTGCAATTCAAGTTCTAGGGTTAATTATTTGGAAATTAATTTTTTATGTGTATTGGGATTATATAATCTGTTATATGTTGTCTATAGATGATTTTTGAAGTATCAAATTCATGAAAACATGTTTGAAGGTGAAGAACTTGAGTTTTGGTTTTATATATATTATATGGTATGTTTTGGGGTCAAAATTGGTTTTGAATTCATACTCAAAACTATAAATTGATAATGGAAATTGTTAGTATGTTGAAAAATTAAAAGAACAAAAGCTAAACGGACCAATTTGGTTGAGAAACGAGTTCGTAGCGAAAGAATTCGCTAAATATGTTTAAAACATGAAAATATAGCATGAACACTGAATTGAAACCCTTAAATGATTTTTTAATGTGTTTGAAGAGTTATAATTATTCTCTAGATGGGTATCTAAGAGTTTAACGAGTCCAACGAATCAAAAATAGACTAATTCACACTTAAAATGAAAAAGATATGTTCAAAACTGTTTCTGTGCGAAGCCAGGCGTGGGCGTACCGCCCGTGCGCGCGAGAGAGTAGCTGGAGCAGGGCATTGGCACTGGCGCATGGTATTGGTGAGCAAAAGGGGCGCGCCCGCGCCCCATGTGTTCTGACTGTGACTACTTTAACCTATTTTGGTAAAATAGTCATAACGTTTTCATATGAACTCCGATTGAGGTGATTCAAGATAATCCGGAATGATGACGAAGATTCCTACAACTTTTGTTCTTTAAGCGATTTCATTTGAAGTCTTTAGGAAGGGTCAAAATAGTCATCCTTATGACTATTACGTATTCGGAGGCGGTCGGAGGGCGTCAATCGAGCACATACGCAAGTATAGTGCTCCGGACGATGAATTATGTTATTCTAAGTAATAAAACAAGAATATGCATGATAATAGACATGTCATATGGCTAAGATTACTTTACTCATAATGGGATGCTTAAGCATGACTTAGTATGTGTTTTAAAAAGAAACTTGAAGATTTCAAAAACAAACCTTGACGAACCTTAAGTCACTTGAGTTCTAACTTTGTAGTTAGCAAATGGTGGATTTATGCGAGCATAAAATGTGATCTTAAGTTACCTCGTATAAGATAACTTGTATAGCTTGGATAATATGTGTTTTCAAAGAGAAATTTAAAAGTTTTAGAAACTAACTTTGATGAGCATTGTTACTTGCATTATGACCTTAAAAGCAAGCATGATAGTGTTATTTATGCCTTTTAACATGAATGATATGTGCACTCAACTAGTCAAGCATGAAATAAGTTATTTAAGCATGTTTTAAAAGTATTAACTATGCTATGTCTATGTAAATGAGATAGATACATGTGAACGTGCGTATTAAAGGTTGTTATTTCCAATATAAGATTTAAAAGCTTATAAACCTTAAACCTTCGTTAAAAGAAGTTGTTAAGCCTTATTGATGTAAATAATTCAACATAGAACTATGTAATTCAAAACTAAATGATTTGAAAGGTGAACTTCAAGAAATATCAGAACCTACTTGATGTATGTTTATAATATATGTTAGAATGCATAGTTGGTTAGGACTAAACTGAGCAATGAAAAGCTCAAGTTTGGTTTTGTCGGCGAGTAGCGCGGCCGCGCCACTCCCAAGCTTTAATACAGCGCGACCGCGCCGTTCTGCAGAGTTACCAAGAGCAGTTTGTTGACTACATGGTCTTAAGTTATGGTTATATATTGTCTTTAAGGACTAAATTATATGAAACAAGAGTGTTTAGATAAATATGATAATAAAATGAACTAGTCTCATGGTTATCCTAAGTTCAAGTAAAAATGAAACCAAGTTAGGAAATAATATTTATTTTTATATTAAGAGCGTATGAAATATATGACTAATGGATGTGAATCCATGATTATATAACTGTATAGGAATACACGAAGTGCAGATAAGCGTTAAACATTTAAGTCGTAGTTCATAAACTATGAATTAGGCAAGTCTTTCAGTTCCTATTTGCTATATGAAATTGATGATTAACTGTTTTAAATATTTATTGCAAAAAGCATAACATGTTATATATATGCTGATTCAGTATCTTTATACCTGTTATATGAACTGTAGCATGTATGTTATATGTTGAGCATGTTATTATGTGCTATGTGATGCATGAAAACTGTTCGATTTTGCTGGGATGTCGAGCTCAACCTTGCAAATAACCACTTTTGCATGTTCAAGATTCAAGGTAAAGTTATGTGTTACTTGAAAGACATGAATCAGATGTGATAATTGAAGATTTATACACTTTTGTTATGTTATTATTATTTGAACCATGTTTAAGGTTCCTAGTAATGTATTAATGTCGAATTGTAATATCATTTTACGATGTAAACTATTGTAGTATTAAAATGATTCGAGATATTTAGATGTAAAGGTTGAAGGTTTTGGAAACGAGGATAGTTTGTAATATAAAATTTTAACTATTCTGCAAATTTCAATGGTTGCATTATCATTTAATGATGTAAAATAAGAGGTTGAATGTATTATTAACGACCGAAGTCGAGAATTAAATTGTATAATGTTTTTGGGTCGTTACAGTTGGTATCAAAGCTGTAGGTTATAAACCTTAGGTAGGAGTACCCTAGGCTATAACCTTAGAGAATAAAGGAAAAGATGATATAGAAGTTAAGAATCAAACAGTTATATTTAAGTATGGTACAATTGTACTCTTTAATGGTTGATGTATGGTATTTGGGCTAAACGATTCCTTCACTGAGCGGAGGTATATACGAACTAGCAACTTGGAACCTAGTTTGTTGGTTGTTTGTGGGAAACCACTCAGCGTACCATATTAAAACTATCAGAGACTCGATGTGTACCAAGTATAGAAAATGGATACGTATGATGAAAATGTGGAACTCGAATGAAATGTTGAGCAATGTAAATGAAGTTAGAAATTCTTAAAGGAAGAATTGTTATATAAACAATAAAATTCAAAGAAGAATCTTGAAGAGATATAAAGATAAGAAATGGAGTTGCCTAACTCCAATAGCCAAGATAACGAATAATGATGAATAAACAAAATCTAAAAGATTATAAGTATAAATGAAATCGTAAATGATGAAAAAGGGAAATAAAGAGGATCGTAAAACAAAACGATCATGAGTTAAGAAAAGAATTTTAAGGGAAATGATTATAGAATAAGATAACGACGTGATCTGTTTAAGTTATAAAATAAAGATGGTCTGCAATGTTTGAATAATCATAGCTTGATGCTATGAAGATAATGTACTATGATATAGTACGAGATAAACTCACGAGGAATTATAGATAATGTGATACGAGGAATTCATATTGATCAAGTTAAGAGCATGTTATGAGTAAGATAGAGTTAGGTGAGATTTTAATTGAGGACTCTTGTGATAGCTGAGTTGTACAAACCTTTGTATGGGCAGAGATTTTGTGCATGTACTTAGTTTATTACATTGATAATCATTGGAATGATGGTGTCGTGCTATCATTGTATATGTGGCGAAAAGGTGATTCTTTTCTCATGTGTATGTTTGATAGTAAGAAACTATTAAGATTAGTAAGATATTATTAGGATTAGGTGCGGTTCTTAAAACTAATGGATATGGTAAGTTCGTGACTCATAATAATATGGTATGTTTTGAACCCCTCAGCGAATGGACGCCTATGGTCTGTCTAGGATAAGTTCTTAAACTCATATTATTGTGGCATGTTCCTGAACTTCCAATGTGCGGTAATTTTGATGACTATATTGGGTAGAAAATGGCTATAGTATAGAGAGCATTGATGAAGTTGACGATTGATAAAATGGTTAAGTAATGAAGTAATGAAGTAGAGATTAAAGTTGATGGATACCTGGATATTCTAAATCTACCAGCTATGTTAGACTTTCAAAATTTATTAACTTCGTGCTGATGTTTGCACTTCTAATTTTTAAAAAAAACATTGGATCAAATGATGAAACCAATGAGTTTTAAAAACAATACCGTTATTCGTATGTCTATGCTAATTGCTTCGGCTAGACAAGAATAATTTGAAAAATATCAAAATGTATTTTTTTATATCATCAATGCATTATGGAACCTAGTACAGATATGATAAAAATGATAGAGTCATCAATGCAGTACTACTTAGTGTTGGATGTGATCTAAGGACCGTCAGTCCACTATGGTATGATGTAGTATGATAAAATCACCAAATGACGGAATCCTCAAATGGACTGTAAATACAGTGTGGTATTATGACGTCATAAAAAGATTTTTGAGATTTCTTTGAGATATGAGAATGTATATATATATATATATATATATATATATATTTTGATGTCCGAATTATTGTAGAAGTCTATGCTATTTGATTCAGCTAGACGATTATTGAAAAAATTAATTGAATTTGGTAATTATTTTAAATATTTATTGAATTAAATAAATATTTTAAATAATTTTTTTATTGAGAAAAATAAATAATTTATGAAATTGTGGTATAATAATTTAGTTATGTGTGTATGATAATTAAATTAAAGCAAAGGTAAATTTTATTCTTTGTTGATTTAATTTAATGAATTAATTAAATTAAATGAGTTGTTTAATATGAAAGGAAATAAGTATATTAAATAAAGTAATGTTTAAATCTAATTTATTAATTAAATTAGATATATGTAATTATTTATTAATTATAAGTATAATTATAATAATATTATAATTATTATGAATTATTATTATTATAAGTTATTTAAATTAACTAAAGGTGTGACACATGAAACTATATAATATAATATTATTAAAATAATCCAGTCTGGGGGAATTGATGTGTAACCAAACGCTACCTTATGGCTTTTGGTTTATTGTAACAATTACCTATTGTAACTAATGTGCGTGAGAGATAGGGGAGTCAGTTTATTTTACGTATTCTTTTTCTAAGGTTAAGAACACAGAAGAGACGGTTAGAGAAAGGGAGAGAATTCTTTGTAATTGAGTAGATAAATTCTGAGAATCAAAGAAGAGGAAGAAGATTAATCAAGCTTCTCTAATCATCTAGCTAATTAAAGGTAAGTAATCTATTTTAAAGTTTCGAGTTCTTAGTTTTGTTTTTAAAGTTATCTGTAATTGAAGTTCTAGGGTTAATTGTTGAGAAATTAATTTTTATGTGTATTGGGATTACATAATCTGTTATATGTTGTCTATAGATGATTTTTGAAGTATCGAATTCATGAAAACATGTTTGAAGGTGAAGAACTTAAGTTTTGATTTTATATATATTATATGGTATGTTTTGGGGTAAAAATTGGTTTTGAATTCATACTCTAAACTGTAAATTGATAATAGAAGTTGTTAGTATGTTGAAAAATGAAAAGAACAGAAGTTAAACAGACCAATTTGGTTGAGAAACGAGTTCGTAGTGAATGAATTCGCTAAATGTGTTTGAAATGTGAAAATATAGCATAAACACTGAATTGGAACCCTTACAATGATTTGTTAATGTGTTTGAAGTGTTATAATTATTCTCTAGATGGGTATCTAAGAGTTTAATGAGTCCAACGAAACGAAAATCGACTAATTCAGACTTAAAATGAAAAAGATATGTCCAAAACTGTTTCTATGCGAAGCCAGGCGCGGGCGCACCACCCATGCGCACAGGCGTGTAGCTGGAGCTGGGCATTAGCGCTGACACACGGTATTGGTGAGCAAAGGTGGCCCGGCCGCATTCCATGTGTTTTGTTTGTGACTACTTTGACCTATTTTGGTAAAATAGTTATAACGTTTTCATACGAACTCCGATTGAGGTCATTGAAGATGATCCAGAACGAGGACGAAGAGACCTACATCTTTTGTTCCTTAAGCAATTTAATTTGAGATATTTAGGAAGAGTCAAAATAGTCATCGTTATGACTATTACATATTTGGAGGCGATCAGAGGGCGTCGATCGAGCACATACGCAAGTATAGTGCTCCGGACGATGAATTATGTTATTCTAAGTAATAAAACAAGAATATGCATGATAATAGACATGTCATATAGCTAAGATTACTTTACTCATAATGGAATTCTTAAGCATGACTTAGTATGTGTTTTAAAAAGAAACTTGAAGATTTCAAAAACAAACCTTGACAAACCTTAAGTCGCTTGAGTTCTGACTTTGTAGTTAGCAAATGGTGGAGTTATGCGAGCATAAAATGTGATCCTAAGTTACCTCGTATAAGATAACTTGTATAGCTTGGATAATATGTGTTTTCAAAGAGAAATTTAAAAGTTTTAGAAACTAACTTTGATGAACATTGTTACTTGCATTATAACTTTAAAAGTGTTATTTATGCCTTTGAACATGAATGATATGTGCACTCAACTAGTCAAGCATGACATAAGTTATTTAAGCATGTTTTAAAAGTATTAACTATGCTATGTCTATGTAAATGAGATAGATACATGTGAACATGCGTATTAAATGTTGTTATTACCAATATAAGGTTTAAAAGCTTATAAACCTTGAAACTTCGTTAAAAGAAGTTATTAAACCTTATTGATGTAAATAATTCAACATAGAACTATGTAATTCAAAACTAAATGATTTGAAAGGTGAACTTGAAGAAATATCAGAACCTACTTGATGTTTGTTGACTGCATGGTCTTAAGTTATCGTTATATATTGTCTTTAAGGACTACAAGATATGAAATAAGATTGTTTAGATAAATATGATAATAAGAAGAAACTAATCTCATGGTTATCCTAAGTTCAAGTAAAAATGAAACCAAGTTAGGAAATAATATTTTTTTTTTATATTAAGAGCGTGTGAAATATATGACTAATGGATGTGAATCCACAATTATATAACTGTGCAGGAATACATGAAGTGCAGATAAGCGTTAAGCAGTTAAGTTGTTGTTCATAAAATACGAATAAGGCAAGTCTTTCAGTTCCTATTTGCTATGTGAACTTGATGATTAACTGTTTTAAATATTGATTGCAAAGAGCATGATGTGTTATATATATGCTGATTTATTAAAGCATGCTGATTGAGTATTTTTATACCTGTTTTATGAACTGTAGCATGTATATTATATGTTGAGCATGTTATTATGTGCTATGTGATTCATGAAAATTGTTAGATTTTGCTTGGCTGTCGAGCTAAACCTTGAAAATAACCACTTTTGCAGGTTCAAGATTCAAGGTAAAGTTATGTGTTACTTGAAAGACATGAATCTGATGTGATACTTGAAGATTTATACATTTTGGTTCTGTTATTATTATTTGAACCATGTTTAAGGTTCTGAATAATATATGAATGTTGAATTGTAATATCGTTTTGCGATATATTAGTTTTCATATTCCTAACCAACCTGTTATGCGAATTCAAGCAACTAAACCACTAAAATCAATCACTGGCATAGCATGCCCTAAAGCCATTCGTTTATTAAAAAATGGATGTCAAACTTTCTTAGCCCATGTTATGGATTTCAATAAAGACACGTCAGATTTGAATAATATTCCTGTTGTTAGTAAATTTCCTGACGTATTTTCTAAAGAACTTTTTGGTCTACCCCCAAAATGTGAAGTTGAATTCTTTATTGATCTTGAACCTGGTACAAAGCCTATTTCTAAAACCCCATATCGAATGGCTCCTATTAAACCTTAAAAGTTAAAGGTCCAACTACATTAGTTGTTGGACATCAAGTTTCATTCGTCCTAGTACATCTCCTTGGGGTGCTCCTATTTTATTTGTAAAGAAGAAAGATGGGAGTATGCGACTTTATATTGACTATCGAGAATTGAACCATGTCACCATCAAGAATAGGTATCCGCTACCTTGTATTGATGACTTGTTTGACCAGTTGCAATGAGCACAATTCTTTTCAAAGATCGATCTTCGTTCAGGATATCATCAGCTGAAGATTAGAACTGAGGATATTCCGAAGACTGCCTTTAGAACTCGGTACGGGCATTATGAATTCCTAGTCATGTCTTTTGGATTGACTAATGCTCCTGCGACTTTCATGGATATGATGAACCGAGTATTTAAGGAATATTTAGATCAGTTCGTTGTTGTCTTTATTGATGACATCCTCATATATTCTAAAAGCCGTGAAGATCATGAGCACCATTTGAAGCTGGTACTCCAAAGGCTTCGTGAAAATAAGTTTTATGCCAAGTTGAAGAAATGAGAGTTCTGGCTTGAGGAAGTAGCATTCCTTGGGCACGTGGTGTCAAAACATGGAGTATCTGTTGACTCGACAAAGATTAAAGCAATACAAAGTTGGGAGCAACCGAAGTACGTAGCTTTCTGGGTTTAGCTGGTTATTATCGGAGATTCGTGGAAGGATTTTCTAGAATCGCTACTTCGTTAACTTAGCTGACTCGAAAGGATACACAATTTGTTTGGAGCGAGGAGTGCGAGAAGAGTTTTCAAGAGCTTAAGAGGAGACTCATTTCGGCACCTGTTCTGATAATACCATCTGGTTCGGATGTATTTGTTATCTATAGTGATGCTTCAGGCAAAGGGTTATGATGTGTTCTCATGCAATATGGGAAAGTTATAGCCTATGCCTCGCTAAAACTTAAAGATTATGAGAGAAATTATCCTACTCATGAACTAGAGTTGGCAACAGTCTTTTTCGCGCTAAAGATCTGGAGGCACTATCTATATGGGGAGAAAGTTGAGATATATTCAGACCATAAAAGCCTCAAATATTTCTTTACCCAAAAGGAACTCAAATGCGGCAATGACGTTGGCTCGAGCTGTTAAAAGATTATGACCACACTATTCAATACCATCCTGGTAAAGCAAACATGGTAGCTGACGCGTTGAATAGAAGATCATATGCGGGAACGAGTGCGATGTTGTTAGCACAAAGGCCTATTTTGTGTGATTTACAAAAGATGAAGATAGAATTCAAGACTCCGAGGACCCATACGATGATGTCAAGTATACGCATAGAACCAACTTTAATCGATAAAGTTAAAGTTGCTCAAGCCACAGACTCGGAGCTGATGCGTATGAAGAAGAAAGTACAAGAAAGTGTTATCCCAGAACAAGAATCGATGAAGAAGGATTACTTTGAGTAAACTCCAGACATTGTATTCCTAACGACTCTAATTTGAAGTATAAGATCATGATGGAGGCACACAATACACCATTTGCAATCCATCCTAGAAGTACCAAAATGTATCGTGATCTTCGACATACATTTTGGTGGAACAATATGAAGAGAGAGATTGCGAAGTTTATCTCGAGGTGTTTAACTTGTCAATAGGTAAAGGCGGAGCATCAAGTGCCTAAGGGTCCATTGCAACCACTTGAGATTCCAAAAAAGAAGTGGGAACACATTACCATGGATTTCGTTACAGGTCTTCCCATGGTTTCTCAAGGCATAGATGTTATTTGGGTTATTATTGATAGATTAACTAATTTCGCTCATTTCTTGTCAATATGGGAGACTTATTCCCTTGAACGTCTTGCTCGTATGTACGTAAATGAGATTGTGAGATTGTATGGCATGCAAGTATCCATAATTTCGGATCGTGACCTAAGATTTACTTCACGATTTAGGGTTAGCTTGCAAAAAGCTATGGGCACGGATTTACGATTCAGTTCGGCATACCATCCTCAAACGGACGGACAATCAGAGAAGACTATTCAAACTCTTGAAGATCTATTAAGACTTTGTGTCCTAGACTTCAAAGGGAGTTGGGATAAGTATTTACCATTGGTGGAATTCTCCTATAATAATAGTTATCAGGCAAGTATAGGTGTGGCTCCATTTGAAGCATTATATGGATAAAAGTGACGCTCTCCAGTATGTTGGGATGAGGTGGGTGAAGCAACATTTTTGGGACCAGAGTTGGTACGTATTACTATAGAAAAGTTCCAAATGATTCAACAACGTATACAAACGGCACAGGATCGACAAAAGAGTTATGTGGATCTTCATCGAAAGGACGTGGAATTTAGTATTGGGGATCATGTATTGTTACGTGTTGCTCCGTGGAAGGGAGTTACAAGATTTGGGAAAAGAGGAAAGCTCAATCCACGATTTATTGTACCTTTTCAGATTCTTAATCGAGTAGGAAATGTGGCCTATAGACTCGTGTTACCTTCAAGTATGTCTCGTGTTCATAATGATTTTCACATATCTGTGGTTCATAAATATGTGAAAGACCCGAACCACGTTATTGAGTTAGAACCAGACGAAATAACTGAAGATTTAACGTACGAGAAGGTACCTGTCAAGATCTTGGATAGGAAGGAGCATGTCCTACGCACAAAGGTCATACCACAAGTCAAAGTTTTGTAGAGGAACCATGCTATAGAGGAAATGACCTGGGAGTTGGAAACAGAAATGAAAGCGAGGTATCCTCACCTTTTCAAAACATCAGGTACGTACGTCTATTTTGAGGACAAAATTTCATATGGAGGGGAGGTTGTAAGACCCCAACTTATTATAAATGAAATTGAATTTCCTCTATTTATTATTTTGAAATAGTAAGGATTGATTTGATTAATATAGTTAGTTATGGGTAAAATGCGTAAATATTTCAAATAAGAAAGTGGTTATAAAATATTCATTGTTTTCAGAGAATATTAGTTTGGTCGTGGAATATTTTTACTTTCAGGGAATATTCGTACGACGGCGCAGCCTTGTGTGGACCCCATAACGAAAAGCGATTGGATGAAGAAAACGACAAGTATAAGTTGTTTATAAATAACGGCGTAGTTGTTACCGTTAAAACTATTAGAATACCCGGTGGTTAAAATAGAGTATTACACAGTATTACACCAATTATTGATTCTTACATAAGAAGACACTACTCAATAATTGTTACAGTAATTACTGTTCAATATTTTATTTTATTGATTCAATAATTGCTACGTTGATATTTAATATTATTGTTGTTGCAATAATTGTCAATACATAGTATTTTCCATTATCAGATCAATAATTCATATTATTTGAATAATATTATTAGATAGCATTATTGGTAATGTCTAAAAAATCTGTCTAAGGAGAGGTTTGGTCACCTAATTGCGCGCCAGTAAGGAGAAATCCTTATTGGAAATCCTTATTATTATTATTATTATTATTATTATTATTATTATTATTATTATTATTATTATTATTATTATTATTATTATTATTATTATTATTATTATTATTATTATATAATGGTGATATTTTACAATGAATGTGTGATATATGAATAAATGAGGAAGACGAGTATTTTTGTTACAGAAAATGTTTAAAACATTTTTAACATGCTCGTGGGTGAAAGTAATATGCACACAAGCCAATCATGTTTGATGATAAAGCATATACTTTGTAACAATCTTATTCATTTATTAATAAAAAGTATTAATTTATTAAAGGCTTTTAATTATCTACATGATGCTGTTATATAATATGTGATAAACCCATAGTTTTAAGCAATGCTTTTAGAATAATGATGATGATCATTCTAATGAGATCTAAATTCTTAGAAAGCTTAAAACTAAAATAGTTCCCAATCGTTGGATTACTAAACTGGGGATTAGTGAATCCGGATAGATTGGTACATATGTTGCTTGCTCATTGGATGAGGATGATTGATCTCATGATCATTTGTGTGGAGACACTAAAGCAAGTATGTAAGTGCTTATTAGAGAATAAGTTCACTGAACGTGACTCGCTAAGGAATACCTAATGGAGATTTACTTGCATGTCGATAGGAATTCATGTAGTGATAGTAGTACAAGTGATCCTTGGACTTGAGATCATCATAGTATCTTGTGTATGATGAGTTATACTTTGACTTATTCCTTAAGACCCTTAGGGTATATCAAAGGGTATGCTTGGGTATAATAAGTTGTACATGGAGATAATGTATGATCAATAAAGAATTTACCACTTCTAGTAAAAGAAGAAAAATATCCTATGTGATTCGATAAATGACAACCCAGTAGTCCTTGGCCAAGGCAGAATGAAATTAGAAAGGAGTTTCTAATTTGCATTATTTGGGGTTGTGCATTTAAGAGTCGAAATACATATAATTAAATAAAATAAGACTTGACAGTAATTCCATGTCTTATATTTAATTGGGACATTGTATTGTGGAAGGATTGAATTGTACGGTAACTATTTACTCAAAGGTTCTTTTATGATTAATGTTGAAATCTATATTATCTGGAAAGTCGTTGATCGCTAGGGAGGCTTATCCCTATTGTAGAATAAATATTATTTATTTAAATAAATTATTAGTTTAATTTATTTATTTAAATAAGATTAGAATTGTTCTAATTGATTTATTCACAACCGGTTTAATATGGAGAACCTAAAGGGTCACACCATAAAAGGAAGAATAATTATTTAAGAAGTTAATGGCATAATCGTAATAATAAGTTAAGTATATTTAATTTAATCTATGGTGATAGAATAAATTAAATAGTTTAATATTTATTATTTAATATTTTAGAAATATTAAATAAAAATTAATAAGAGGAGTCTTATTATTATTATTACTATTATTATTATTTAATTCCTAAAGGAGTTTGGAAATTAATTAATAAAAGTACTCTCAAATATCTTAATAGGATTAGGAGGCAAATTAATTAAAAGAGTTTAATTAATTATCCCTAATAAGATTAGGGAGCTTAATTAATTAAAAGAATTTAATTAATTAATAAAATAAAACTCAATTCTTTAATTGTTAAGGAGGGTTGCCCACATCTATAAATAAGAGGAGTCTTATTATGGGTGTAGCAGAGTTGTTGTTGGCTTTTTGACAACATATGTTATTCCAATTGTTGGAGAGTACGCTCCTTTCTATAGAGATAGAAAACTAGGGTTTGAGCCAAATACCCATCTTCTTGAATTTTTCTTCTTTCTTGGTGAATCACCTCTAGAAGCCAAACACTTGGGTGGCTAACGTTGATCAAAGGAAGGAACCCAACCCGGTAGATTCAAGTTGAACGCGAAAAGGATTGGAGGTGAACTTGTACCTGAGGAAGCTCGAATCTTCAAAGGTATGATTCTTGTTCTTTCTTTTTCGTTTAATTAATAATTGTGCATAAAGGGTGATCCGAGTTTATGGTTTGTAATTTTTTAAAACTCTGATTTTACACGCTTCCGCTAATTTTGTGCAATTTGATTGCGTTCATGAATATTACAAACCTAACAGTGGCATCAGAGCCAAACCTTTATGCGAATTATTAATTATTTTAATTTGATATGTATATTGATATGTTTTTAGAATAATTTAATTGAATATAATTTTGTTGTATAAAATTTATTAAAAAAAAAAACCGTGATTTGATGTTAAAGATTAACAGTGTTTCACGTGGATTTTTTTTTTGAAGGTTACGTTATTCTTTGAAAAGTAAGCATCCTGGAACATTTAATCACTTATGAAGTGTTAATATATATATATATATATATATATAGTATACTAGTACAGGATAATCTAGCTTGATTCAAGGAATTATGTTAACTAGCATACTGGATGAATGGAAACCAAAGGAACGTGATATATATATATATATAAATTCATAATTATTTTATAATTAAAATATAAAGTTTATTTTATTTTAAAATAAAAGGTTTATTTTAATATTAAAATAAAAAGTTTATTTTAATTTTAAAATTAAAATTTCATGCTAACTAATTAGAGTTGGAATTGGATTCCATGATAACTAATTGGAGTTGAAATTGAATTTCATATTTCCTTAAATAAAGGAGTTTATTTAGATATGAAATAAGATTTCATATTATTCAAAATAAAGGAGTTTATTATTGAATAGGAAAATGAATCCATCTTTCCTTAAATAAAGGAGTTTATTTAAATAGAAATAAGATTTCATATTATTCAAAATAAAGGAGTTTATTTGTGAATAGGAAAGAGAATCCGTGTTTCCTTTATATAAAAGTTTTCTTTTTTACATGGAATTGGATTCCATAATTAATTAAAATAAAAGAGTTTATTTTGATTAAAATAAAATAGTTTATTTTATTCAAAATTGGATAAATTAAAATAAAATAGTTTTATTTTGATTTAAATTTGGATTAAAATAAAGGAGTTTATTTTGATTCAAAACTAGATTTTATACTAACTAAATTTGCCCATTAAATGATATCAATATATATATTAAATGTTAATTATTCATGAGATGAATATTATTTATTGATGCATATGATGATGTGTATGATAATAAATGAGATTGATTATGGACTATTAACCAATGCGATTAGATTTTATTTTAGTTGGATGCATGAATGTATGGGTTTTATTAAATGGGGTTTGCGTACCTCGTCTTCTCTAATTTTTCTTAATGAAAATTCTATCTTCCTCCTATGTACTTCCCCTTGACTACTGATCAAGGTTTCTATTTTTTTTAAATAGTTTTGTAATAGGAATAGTTAGAATTAATTTTGAAGAATTGGAGATCAAGGATCAAGGAGCGCTTGAAGACCCGTTTGTAATGGAGCCCGGGTTTAAATGTAATAGTTATATTTAAATATTAATTCTTACACCCCTAGGGTTTGACCTTTTTGGTTCACTTGGTGGCTCTAGTGAACCAAACTAGAATAAAAGTCCATAATCAATCCGGGTAGAATATAGTATTCTATATGTGCATGCTTAAATATATATATATATATATATATATATATATATATATATATATATATATATATATATATTATGCAAACATGCTTCGCATGTTCATTAATATGACGCGTATTTTATATATATATGTGCATGCGCGCTAAACAAGATGGGACAAATTAATAGCAAACCCCTCAAATATTTTATATTAAGTTGTAACGTTCAAAGATATTTGGAATATCGAACGTCGCCTTCTAGCATGATAGAATCAATAGAGTATTGAATATTTAATATGAGTTTGTTGTGCACACACAAGGCGAGTATTAAATATTTAAGATGTTGTTTTTATTACATATGATGTTTATAAGGAATTGAACATTACTACTTTGTTGTGCACACACAAGGGCTGTAGTTTTCTCTTCACTTATATGGAAATGTTGGGTCTGACTTGATTTAAATCATTTTAGTTCGGATGTGCACACACTTGACCATTATGATTTAAGAGGGAAAATACAAGGAGTTACATAGTTGATGTAATTGACAAGAGTTGTCTACCTATTTATTTATATGTAGTTTGTTGTGCACACACAAGGCTATATACATTTGAAATGGGATCCTTATTCTCACTAGCATATCTTTAATTAGATATTACCGAACTATATATATTGAGGGTAATATAGTTTGAAGAAAATAGTGGGAGATACCAATTTAAAACAAGACCTAATTTATTTTGGTAATTAATAAAAGAATGTATGTTAAAATGTTGTTAATTACAAATTCATTTACAGAATTTTACAATGTCTAAAATTACTATCACTGCGTAGCATATTAGATGCTAAATTAACCGGACCGAATTAAACGGATTGGTTAAGGAATTTGAGAATAGTTCTCATAGCTGAAAAGTTATCTTACATCCTTAATACATCTATCCCTGCAATGGTTGCAGACAATGCCTCTGATGAAGAGATTGCTACTTTTAGAAAGTGGCAAGATGATGCACAGTTGGCTCAATGCATCATGCTCGCATCCATGAGTAACGAGCTTCAGCGTCAGCATGAAACTATGGATGCTCCTATTATATTCCTGCACATCAAGTAGTTGATGGTGAGGAAAGTAGGACTGATAGATATCAGATATCTAAGGAGCTCTTCCGATCTAGAATGACCGATGACACTACGGTACAGATAAAAGTCCTTAACATAATCAATTTGATTGATCAATTAGGACAACGGGTTTTGTCATGGATGGAGAGTTGAGCCAAGATTTGATCTTGCACTCACTTCCGGACTCCTTTCACAATTGTTGTATTTTTTTTATATGAACGAGCTAAATATCAGCCTCGCTGATTTGCTTAACATGTTGAAAAATGTTGAGAGTCACTTTCCAACCAAGAAAGACCAAGTCTTACTGGTAGGGGCCAAAGGATCTTCTGAAAAGAAGAACGATTCTAAGAAGGTAAATAGAAAGGGCAAAAACAAAGGATAATAAGAACAAAACTGATACAGATAGCAAAGGAGTTTGCTTCCACTGCAATAAGCCTTGACACTGAAAAAGAAACTGCTGAGAAGCATCTTGCAGAGCTAACCAAAGAAACTTAGTGAAGTTTCGGTTACAAATACAATTTTGTTCATGATTTAAAATAAATTTTTCTTTAAGTCAAGGTTCTACTTGGGTATTGGATACCGACTTTGGTTATCATAAATATAGATTTATGAATGGACCAAGTAGAAGTAGAAAGCTAAACAAATATAAGTAAACCTATGTGTGGAAAATGAAGCAAAGGTTTCTGCATTAGCCATAGGAACTTATAGTTTAGCAATGCCTACGGGCAAGTCTATTAAGTCAATAAGTTGTTATTGTATTCCAGTTCTCGTTGGAAACATTATTTCCATTTTATTGTTGGACAATGAAATCTTTGGTATTATAATTAAGAACAATTGTTGTTCTATTTATAATAATAATGTTTTGTATAGAACTGGAATATTACTTAATGGATTTTGTGTACTTGACTTACGTGAAAATAATTTTACGAATTGAACAAACTAGTATAAGAAAAGGAGATGATCATTCAAAGAGTTGAATGTGTGTATTTGTTGAAATACAAGTGTGAATTATTTGAAAGGTTCAAAGAATTCAGAAGTGAAACAACATGGCAAAGTATTGGGATTCTTTGATCGGATCAAGGAAGCAATACTTGTGCAATGAGGTTTTAAATCATCTCAAATAGTTTTCTCACAATGGACGCCTCCTTATACACAATAATTGATTGATGTATCTGAAAGGAAAAATTGTACCTTGTTGGACATGGTGCGGCCCCAAGACTCCATAATAGTTATGGACAGGGAGGATTCCTAATCTTAAGTATGTTAAGATAAGGGGTTGTCCAACTTATGTGAAACGGTTTCAAAGGATAAGTTTGGGACAAAATTTGACAAGTACAGATTTGTGGGACATCCTAAAGTAAGTTTAGGGCATATGTTCTATAATCCTACTTAGCAAAAGGTGTTTGTTGCAAAACATGCTACCTTCTAAGATAAAGGTGTTTATCATTAAAGGGCTAGTGGGAGGATAATAGATCTTGAAAAGTTCAAGAACCACAAAACACTACAAGTCAAATAAGAGGAACCTATAGATAGACCTATTGTACCACAACCGAATCGTAAATCTAGAATTGTACCGAAGATACCTGGGAGGTATGGATTCATCATGGATGATGATGATGCGGTACGTATCATAGAAGATGATGATCCAGTTATATACGATGAGGTAAGAGTTGTAGACACTCAGAGAAATGGATTGAAGCAAGTTTCTCAAATAATGGAACATTCATTTTGATGATACAATTAAAAGAGTTTGATTTATCAAAAACAAGAATGAACCTAGTGTGTACAAAAGGGTCAGTGGGAGCGTCGTGACATTTCTGGTATTATATGTTGATATAATACGGATAAGGAATGACATGCCAATGCTAAAATCAATAAAGATAAAGTTGTCTAAACATTCCTCCATGAATGATTTGGGAAGAGTATCTTAATTGGGGATGCAAATCTATATGGATAGATTTAAAAGGATGCTCGGCTTAACCCAAAGAACGTATATTCATTTGATGCTAAAGTCGTTTAGCATGGCAAACTCTATGGGATGCCTCATGATGATGAGCCATGGAGTGTATCTCTCTTAATAGTCCCCATAGACTCCTAAAAGAGAGATCGCATGAGTAACTATCATGTATGCGATGAAATTTACGAGACTTGATGTTGATCATGTTCTGGAGAAGTTCACTTTGAGTCAGTGAAAAACATCTTAGAGGTCTTAACCGCCACTAAGGATGTGATTAAAATTTATGGTGGGTCTAAATTAAAACTAGAGGGCTTAACAGACTCAAGTTTTTCAGACAGATCAAGACGACAGAAAATCCACTTTAAGGTAAAATGTTACCTTGAACGGTGGTGCAATGAATTGGAAAGGTTCCAAACAACAAAGAGTTGTTGGTTTAGTGATAAAGACAAAGTATATTGCTATAAATGAAGCTACAAGTTGATTGTTTGGATGAAAAGTTCATTACAGAACTAGGAATAGTTCCTTAGTCTCATCTTAGATCTAAACATGTGTTGTGGCACTTTCATTTGATTAAATGAATCATTGAAAGATGAGAAATCACTAAAGAGATAATGGACTCTCAAGAACAACATTACATATCCATTTACTAAAGCTTATCCAACAGCAGGATAATCGTCACTTAGAGAAGAAGAGTATGAGATACCATGACGATTGGCTTTAGTGCAAGTGGGAGATTGAAAGTAATATGTACACAAGCCAATCATGTTTGATGATAAAGCATATACTTTGTAACAATCTTATTCATTTATTAATAAAAAAGTATTAATTTATTAAAGGCTTTTAATTATCTACATGATGCTGTTATATAATATGTGATAAACCCATAGTTTTAAGCAATGCTTTTAGAATAATGATGATGATCATTCTAATGAGATCTAAATTCTTAGAAAGTTTAAAACTAAAATAGTTCCCAATCGTTGGATTACTAAACTGGGATTAGTGAATCCGGATAGATTGGTACATACGTTGCTTGCTCATTGGATGAGGATGATTGATC
This sequence comes from Panax japonicus, assembly GCA_020205505.1. Lineage (NCBI taxonomy): Eukaryota > Viridiplantae > Streptophyta > Magnoliopsida > Apiales > Araliaceae > Panax > Panax japonicus. The sequence goes on from CM035114.1 coordinate 47,410,440, forward strand.
TCATGATCATTTGTGTAGAGAGACTAAAGCAAGTATGTAAGTGCTTATTAGAGAATAAGTTCACTGAACGTGACTCGCTAAGGAATACCTAATGGAGATTTACTTGCATGTCAATAGGAATTCATGTAGTGATAGTAGTACAAGTGATCCTTGGACTTGAGATCATCATAGTATCTTGTGTATGATGAGTTATACTTTGACTTATTCCTTAAGACCCTTAGGGTATATCAAAGGGTATGCTTGGGTATAATAAGTTGTACATGGAGATAATGTATGATCAATAAAGAATTTACCACTTCTAGTAAAAGAAGAAAAATGTCCTATGTGATTCGATAAATGACAACCCAATAGTCCTTGGCCAAGGCAGAATGAAATTAGAAAGGAGTTTCTAATTTTCATTATTTGGGGTTGTGCATTTAAGAGTCGAAATACATATAATTAAATAAAATAAGACTTGACAATAATTCCATGTCTTATATTTAATTGGGACATTGTATGGTGGAAGGATTGAATTGTACAGTAACTATTTACTCAAAGGTTCTTTTATGATTAATGTTGAAATCTATATTATCTGGAAAGTCGTTGATCGCTAGGGAGGCTTATCCCTATTGTAGAATAAATATTATTTATTTAAATAAATTATTAGTTTAATTTATTTATTTAAATAAGATTAGAATTGTTCTAATTGATTTATTCACAACCGGTTTAATATGGAGAACCTAAAGGGTCACACCATAAAAGGAAGAATAATTATTTAAGAAGTTAATGTTATAATCGTAATAATAAGTTAAGTATATTTAATTTAATCTATGGTGATAGAATAAATTAAATAGCTTAATATTTATTATTTAATATTTTAGAAATATTAAATATGAATTAATAAGAGGAGTCTTATTATTATTATTACTACTATTATTATTATTTAATTCCTAAAGGAGTTTGGGAATTAATTAATAAAAGCACTCTCAAATATCTTAATAGGATTAGGAGGCAAATTAATTAAAAGAGTTTAATTAATTATCCCTAATAAGATTAGGGAGCTTAATTAATTAAAAGAATTTAATTAATTAATAAAATAAAACTCAATTCCTTAATTGTTCAGGAGGGTTGCCCACATCTATAAATAAGAGGAGTCTTATTATGGGTGTAGCAGAGTTGTTGTTGGCTTTTTGACAACATATGTTATTCCAATTGTTGGAGAGTACGCTCCTTTCTATAGTGATAGAAAACTAGGGTTTGAGCCAAACACCCATCTTCTTGAATTCTTCTTCTTCCTTGGTGGATCACCTCTAGAGGCAAAACACTTGGGTGGCTAACGTTGATCAAAGGAAGGAACCCAACCCGGTAGATTCAAGTTGAACGCGAAAAGGATTGGAGGTGAACTTGTACCTGAGGAAACTCGAATCTTCAAGGGTATGATTCTTGTTCTTTCTTTTTCGTTTAATTAATAATTGTGCATAAAGGGTGATCCGGGTTTATGGTTTGTAATTTTTTAAAACTCTGATTTTACACGCTTCCGCTAATTTTGTACAATTTGATTGCGTTCATGAATATTACAAACCTAACAGTGGGCCCTATTTCTTGACTGAAATTTGATTATAGCTTGTAAAATCGTCCGTATGTGGATTTCGGTCAATTTCTACTTAGAATTTGAAAAAACTTAAACTTTTAAAGTTGTAGAGAATTGAATTTCCTATGGAATGGACATAAGATTTGAATTTTTCTGATAAAAGTGCTATTTATTATGAATTATTGAAGTTCCGGAATAATTGATTTTTAAAGTTTTAATTATTTTTTTTAATAAAAATGTTTTTTTTATTTTGGTGAGGGGGGCCCACTTGTGTGTCTGATGTTTTGGATCAAAGGAAGTGTGCGTAAGAATTTATAAAAAAATATATTAATAATTTATTAAATTTTCTACTTTGGTGTTCTAAGCATTTTTCTATAAATAGGGTGCTTAGGTTAGAATTAAAAATCACACCAGAAACTGAAATCTTCTCTCTCTATATTATCGAGCATATTCTTGTGAGTATTTTGATATTTTGAGTGTTGCCATACGGTGCAAGTTCCTTTAGCGTTATATTTGATAATCCAACCATAAGTACTATTCTTTCGAGGCATGGGATGTTATTTTTTTTAAAATAATATTATTTCTTTCAATATCATTATGTCGTGAAATTCTTGTCTTTTTGTGTCAGGATTACTATTCATGTATATGGCACTATTCACGTAAACGACACTATTCACGAAAAAAATAAAATTTTCTTTTCTTCGTCTATGTAACAATCCAAAATTTCAAATTGTAATTTAAATATTTATTGAGTGATATAAATATTATTTGAGGTGTTAAATATTTTATTGACATGATGGTTGATGAATCTAAATGTATTAGAGAATTTTTTCTAAATTAAACTAATTTATAATTTAGAGAGCTGTAAAATAACATGAGATGTTATACTGTTGTTTTGATTTAATAGTTTAAATGATATATTAAATTATTAAATAAAGTTATAATGAAAATTATAATTTTGGTAATATTTGCTAGAATGGTATATTTAAGTAAAGTATAATATGTGATTAATTTAATTAAGTAATATTGGATATGGAGATCCAAATAAATAATATGTGATTATAATTTATAAACTAAAGTGTTTATTAAAATAAATTAAAAAGGGTTTAATTTAGTTTTTCTTAAATAAGGCTTAAAAGTATTTTAATTCTTTAAAATTTAAAGAGTTTGCCAAACAAGCCTTATGGCTTTTGAATTTCTAATTTTTGAAAATAAATAATATAAATAAAATAAATTAAAATAATAAAATATATGTATGTTATATACGTTAGTAACTGATAATACATTTAGTAGTATTATTAAGGGTTATCTGTTTTGCATTATATCATTACGCATACCAGTTGGTTTTCTTTTACGCATTCTATTTGCTAAAGTACAGAGAGTTGAGTGAGTTTGAGAGCTTTAGAGAAAATTGAGAGAGAATTACGAATTTTCACAGCAATTCCAGTGACTTTTAGCAAAGATTATCTTAGAAATTAAGGGTATGTTCCATAATCTCTATATTATAAGCATGTATATGAGTTTTACGACAATAATTTTCATATTATGTGAATTTTATATGTTTAGAATTGATGTTCTTGAATTAGTTATGATGATTGCATGTGTCTATGATGATTAGATGTGAGACCCCATATTTTATGAATAAAGATTTAAATCTCTCAAAATATTTTTTTAATATTATGGTGTGGATTTGATATAATGTTATAGTTGTGGGTAATATTTACAAATTTTGCAGAGTAAGCAAGTGGTTATATAATATTTGATTGGTCGGGGAATATTCTTTTTATCGGGGAATATCCGTACAATGGCACACTCATTGGTGGACCCCACAACAGAAGTATTGTCGTAGTTAAAAAATGACAGAATTATCTTTTTATAAAAATAACAACGAAAGTGTTGCCGTTAAAATTGTTAAACTACCCGGTAGTAAAAGTACAGTAATACGCGTGGTTGCATAGTAGCACATGGTATTGATTATTGATGCTTACGTAATAAGTCTCTAAGTTATACTCAATTATTGCTACAGTAATTGCTGCATCATATCTCTAATATTATTGATTCAATTAAATCAATAATTGAGACGGCAAAGTTATTCATATTATTATTTTTAATATTGACAATGTCTAGAAGTTCTGTCAAGGAGAGGTTTGGTCACCTAATTGCGCGCCAATAAGGAAAAATCCTTATCGGAAAGCCCCCTCTTTCCTGGGAACGATCTGGTTGTTAAATATTGAGAGTTATAATATTAATGATGAATAAGTTCGTGTTGATTAAAGATGAAATTGATAGTTCCATTATGTTGGGATTATTAGTTTTAGTGGAAATTGACATTTATTTTGATGATAATTGATGTCTGGAGGTTATATTGACCAATTGGGTAATTAATCGGATAAATGAACAATTAATTGCTACTAATTCACAAGCTTATATAACAATTTGTTCACGTGTGTGTACTATTGAATCACATTCTTGTACTATTAGGAGAGTTGGTATAAGATTGATAATACTTGCATGACTAAGTAAAAAAAAATAGAGGTATAGATGGAGGTACTGTACTGTAATTCGTATTTTCACATGATTATAACTATTGATTCACATGATTGAACTATTGATTCACATTATTTACTATTAAGGGAGGTGGTGCAAGTTTGATAATACTTGCAGGACTAAATTAAAAATGAAAAAAAAGAGATGAAGATATTCTACTATAATATTTCGCGCCCCAAAACGTGCAATTATCGAAACTATATTTTCCTATAAATTGAAGCTCATTCTTCTTTCATTTCTCATTATTCACTAAAGCTTTAAAGCAATTATTATAGAGAGAAATTATAGAGAGAAAGAAGAAGAGAAGTCTGCTACCTCATTATTCAAATATCCAGTTTCTTCTAAGGTAAGGGGTATTATTTCTTTTGTATTCATGAAAAGATCTATTGTTATTCCATTCCTTATTATTATGTTGGAATAATCTGTCTATGCGACGTACTGCATACATGGTGAAATTCTTTTATTATTCCATTCTTTATTATTCTGTTGGAATAACCTGTCTATGTGGATTACCGCATGTATGGTGAATGATCCTTTGTATTCATATGAATAGTATTTTTATTCAAAAAGGGTTTCTACCAGGGGCAGTTTTGTAATTTTTTTGACTCTAAAAAATTCTGGAAAAATTTGAAATGATAATTTGATGAGTTTTCTAGACTGTGTCCAAAAATGACAATTTTTGGATGCATAGATTAAGAGTTATGGATTTTATGGTAAAATACTATTTTAAAAGTAAACCCTTATAACTCCTTGTGGTTAACTCTAAAATGGTGAAATTTTTATTGGAAGTACATGTATATAACAAGAGCATACCTTGTAAATTTTGGAATTTTTGGACAAAAGTACAATTTATGATAAATGTCTAAATATTCGACAGTTTTAGCCATATGAAAAATAATAAATGAATTTTAAAAATTCCGAAAAAAATATATGTTTAACATGGGACCATATTTTGCTAAATCCCGGAAAAGAAATATTTTTGGGACTGATTTAGTATTTTTCATGAAAATGAACTAGTTATGAGTAAATGAATTAAAAATGTTATGTGAACTAAAAAAATTGGAAAATAGGATTTTATGGCTTGGGAATCCTATATAGGGTATATGCATATTTTTTGATGAGGGATTTGATCATTGGTGGTGAAATCTTATGAGTATGGCATTTATGAATGATTAAATTTATTATTTGGTAAAGTGTAAATAATTTAAATAAATTGTTTATAAGTTTAAGAAGTGATTAAAATATTTTTATAATATTAATAATATTAGATGATGAGTTTATTAAGTGATTGATAATATTTGGATAAATTTAAAGTCTTTAATATTTATCCTTGTTTTCGTTTGATTAATGCTTATATCATTGTCATCATCCTCATGCTTATATTGTGCTGAAAGTCATCTTTGGCTTACGTGCATAGATGGACTTGGTAGGATTATGACCAGGGATTATTCAGTATAATTATGACCTGTAATGTTATAAATGATGTGGTAAAAGTCCTCAGTGGCCTGTAGTGCATTGATGGACAATTTTTGTGTATGATTATAACCAGAGATTATTCGGTATAGTCATGACCTTTGATGATTTAATGAATATTCTTGGCCCGTAGTGCAGGGATGATTCGATGATGTGGTTTAGTTATTATGTTGAGTCTCAACGATAAAAATTGATGAAAACATTTTAAAACATAGAAGATAGCAGATATCATGCTCTACTTGATTCTTCTAATGAATTACTTATTCCGCTGCAGTTAAACTTGATGTTTATTATATTTTATAAGTTTAACATTGTTAAAGACTAATGATAATTTATTCTTCATTATCTTAGTCATAATATAGCTGGGACGAATCGGGGAACGGAATGACGGTCCAGATGATAGTATTAGCAGTCCTCACTATTCTGTTAAATAGTGTGATAATAAATATAATGAGGACTCCATTGAGTGTGGATATTATCTAAATGGCAATATTTGTATTACAACTCATAGCATATGTTTTGTCGTATATTACACGATGTTTGTATAATTAAGTTTGTATTTGTATTTTGTACCATGTAGTGGTGACCCAAGATGGGTGATGTATACCTATTTTGGGGGCGTCACACTAAATATTATGTTTAAACAATAATTGCATGCTAATTTTGGTTTACAGTAAAAGAAAATGATGTCAGTGTTTATGTTCTTCATATAGCTTGAAGTAAGAGCCAATTTATATGTGAAACTGTAAATTGACGCTTGTATATGGTAGTTCATTAAGATACGAATATAACGTAATTTGAATGAGATGATTTGGTCATGTATTGAACTTATAGTGATGATTTTTAGGATGAATGCCAAGAAAATTGAGTTTTTCATGAAAACATGAAAATTGTGAAATTAAAATAGTTTTATTGGTTGTTAAATTGTGTTAAGTGGTTGTATATGTTAGCATATCTAATAGATAATGTGGTTCTAAACCAATGTGTAGGTGAACGTGAGTTTAATATTGTAGCTTACGCTCGAGGCAAGTTTCTAAACCCTATCTTTTTACATTGAGAAAGTTTTCTAACTCTACACTTTCGTTGAGTTAGTTCTATTACTATATTGTGTAACTTTATTCTTTTGATTGAGCAAGCTTATTATCTTAACTGTAACATTCCAGAATTTTTAACTGTTATATTAAATATTTATTGAATTATTTAAGTATTTAATGGATGTGTTCATTGTTGATTAATTGTTAATTATTTGTTAAATAAATAATTAAGGAAATTAATTATTATATGCTAATTTAATTTAAGTATTAAGTTAGAGAGTTTTGATTAATTGAATTATTATTCTTTTATTTGAATTTGTAATTAAAAGGATGTGTTAGTTGATTAAATAAAGTTATAATTATATAGAATATTATAATTTTGTGGTATTGATTTACGTGTTAAAGTAATTTAATAAATTGTTATTAGAATTAATTTAATTAAATAAAAGTGTGACAAATAACCTTTTATAAAGGATTTATTAAAATAACTTAAAAGAGTTTAATTCAGTTTTGCCAAACAAGGCCTAATGCCTATTGAGTCTTTATTCTAATTGAGTTTTACCAAACAAGGCATAAAGATTAATTGATTATTTTTTAGTGGTTAGATAAACAAGCCTTATGGCTTTTGGTTTTCAAAACTTGGATAACTGATATCAGTTATATTTATATATATATTATATAATTAATATATATTATATCTTATACGTTATATTCTAAGACGTAGAATTAGAATAAAGAGGAGAAGAGAGTTTACAGAGAGAAAAGAAGAGAGGAAGAAAGGCTAGGGAATTGGAGAGAAGAAGAATCTTGAGAATCAAAAGGGTTGGCTATCATCTTCTTCAAACAAGATATCATCTAAACTCTATTATTGTTTTTCTTTTCAAAGTTATAGTTGTATTTTCTCTCCCAATTTTCTACATAAAAGTTTTGTAGAAGTTGAATTTTTTTTGTTATGTATATGATTTTATATGATAATCTAGTGTTGTTAAACTATTTTCTTAAGCTATAATTGAGAATAGTCAAAGAATTTATATTATGTATGGGTTGTGAAGAAAAGCTATTTTTACAGAGAGTTTTTGTGAATATATATTGTTTAGTTTAAGGTAGAAATTAAGGGTTAATTAGTTGCTTAGTTGATAAATTGACTATTAAATTTGATAGAGTATGTATAAACATTGATAAAATGCTTTGAATTAACTGTTTTGGTTGGAAAAAAAATCACAGTGTTTATTTTCATTAAAAACATCAAAAAGTGAGTTTTTATCAAAAACAATGGAATTGTATGTTGTAAATTCATTGTTTATGTTTTTTATGGGTAGAAACATGTTAAGAGTCTTTGAATTATGTTTATTTAAAGTTTCTATATGAATTACCTGTTAATTAGACTGTTAGAAAGTAGCTTGTAGGCCAAAATTAGTTTTTGTTCATACTGTTGCCGAAGCTGTTAGTCGAAGACTACAGTTTGGTGTCGCAGCGCGGCTTCGCAGTACAACATTCATGCCGCAGCACCGGCACCACGTCGCAGCGTGGACTGGTAGTATAAATGTGGCGCGCCATCTCCGTGCCGCAGCGCTGAACCATAGTATAAACTTTGGCGCCGCAGCGCGAGTTAGCAGAATGGTCTGACAGTGTTAATTTAGTACTCAAAGTCTAAAGGAATGGTTATGTGTTAATAATAGGACTATTAAGTTATGATTTTAATATTTCTATATCTAGAATGAACATGTTATTAACAATTAACTTGTTTTATAATTTGATTATGTGATTAAATAATCAAACCTACATGATGAATGTACTTAGTTATGTTTGTAAAGTGGTAGTGACTAACTATGTCATGATGACATATGTATATATGATATTGTGATTCAAATTGTTCGGTTTAATCTACGAGCAATGCAAGTTCTCTAATCTATTTTCTTGTTGAAGCAATTATGGTTTCCAATTCGATTAACTTATAAATGATGCAAGCTTTCTAAACTTTGATTTTTATATTGAACAAGTTATTCTTGTATTTAACTTGTTGTTTAGTACGCACAATTATACATACTAATGTTGAACAATTTTATCGTTCAAATTGTTACGAATGATTAGTATTCAATTTTAAATAACATTGGCTTAACATTATTCAAGCAAGGTGTGTTATAGTTATTCAAGTTGTATGATATTAAATTATTCCTAAAGCATGACTTTAATTTTCCATGTTGATTCAATTACGATTATTCTATAGTATGATGTTATTGGTTTCACTCAACTAGTCCTTAGTTGATGTTCGTTGAATTCCAGATTACCCTGAAATGTATCCAAACCAAGATCACTTTGGTGTGGACTTGTACTCTAAATACTGAGATGAACAACCCTATTATTAGGGGCAACTTATGCTTAGCGTTGAAATGTTTGTGCACAATACATTATACGAAGGGCTGATCCCCCTAAGTACGAGGAGTTCCTATAGTCTTACGACTGTTAAAGTTTACGTTGAAATATTACTTATAACTATGGACATAGTTCGTGGTCTTAGGACCCTCAGTTATATATTTCAGAATGTTGATAAATCATATTGTTTAATTCTATCGAGCCTCTTATTTGATAGTTGTTGTAAAGATTTTTCATTCATTGTTGTTTCAAGTGAGCTTTGTTTGCTCACTCTTGCTTATATAACTATTACAGTTAAAGATGAGAAGGTTGATGTACCTAGCACCGGTAAGGGAAAAGGAAAGATGAACAAGTGTTGAAGACTTGTAATGTGTTGATATTTGATTATCAGATTTTAAATTGAATGGTTGTAAAGAAGTTTATTAATTTTCTGCATTTGAATGATTGTATTTAAAGGTTAGATAACCTGGGAGATTTTTATTATGTAACCCTTTAATGGGAAAGGTTTTATTTATCCAATTTTATTGTGATGGGTAAATAGATATGAATGTTTGATTTAGTGAGCACCAAATCCTGTGGGAATGAAGTACCTGGGTTTGGGGGTGTGAAGTACCTGGGTTTGGGGGTGTCAAGTACCTAGGTTTGGGGGTGTCACATTAACTGTTATTGAATAAGTCAATTGTTCCTAAAAAATTCATTCGAGCAAACATTAACTCTAATGTTATTTGAAATTCTCATTTTGATTGATTGATTCTAACTTGTATATAGTTAAGCAAGTTTCTTAAGTTCTATTATTGTATAATAAACGCAGTTTTTGAACTCTCGTCTCTATTATTGAACTATTTTATTTCTTCGCATGAGTTAATACCTTTTTGGGCAAGTTTTTAGTTTCCAGCTTGCTATCAGTTAATGTACGTTTAGTAATTTCAATTCTAATGTTATAAGACTCTAACCTTAGCTTATTTACTGTTCAAGCAAAAGTTAACCATTTTATTCATTTTATTGAATACTTATGCTCTATAATTATTTCAAGCATGAGTTTAATATGTATAATCAATTCATTTATGAATCTCAATTGTTCTATGTTATGTTGTTATTAAACATCTGTTGTGATTATCAAACACTATTTATTCAACTAGTCCTCTAGTTGATGTTCGTTAAACTTCAAATTACCCTTGCAAACTTATCCAAACCAAACTCTCTTTGGTGTGGACTTGTACTCTAAATACTGAGATGAACAACCCTATTATTATTAGGGGATAATTTACGCTTAACGTTAAAATGTTTGTGCACAATACATTGTACGAAGGGCTGATCCCCCTACGTACGAGGAGTTCTTGTAGTCCTATGACTGATTAGGATGATGAGATAGAGACAGACAAGGAGGATTCCTTGGAGCTGCCACAGATGGATGAAGAGGACGAGGAGGAAAGGATTCTATTTAACTCGATAGCTGGTCGTATATACGATGAGGTGCATGACCACAACGTGGAACTTCAAGATACTGTTGAGGAATTGCAAGAGATAGTAGCTGAACAACAGAACTTGATGGCACAGAAGGACGACGAGATCCAGGATCGAGAAGAACAACTGAACAATGTTGAAGAGAAGATGATTCACACTGAAGGAGAGAACGAACAAATGAGAGCAGAGATTATAGAGTTGAAGAGCAAGTTGAGAGAAGAATCTGCAAAAAGGGCAAGAGCTGAAGACGCGTACAGTGAATCTTATCAACAAGCTGGAACAGCGGAGAGGGACACACAAGCAAAGAGAAGGAAGATGGAAGAGATGGATAATGTGTTCAACTTCGTGATCAATCGAGCTAAAGATCGGGTTATGGGTTACCCAATTCAGTTTGAGACACTGCCATTGTACATACTAGATCGTCGAACCATGTTTCGAATTATGGAAGAAGAGCGTCGTAAGGCTTTGCAGTATCTTAATAGGACATCATAGGGAGTGTAATTGATTTATGATTTATGTTATGATAAGTAATATGTAAATCCCAAGTATTATGCAACTTATGGAATATGATTGTAAAAGTCGGGATTTTTGAGTGTCCATTTTCGTTACTTGTTCTTTGGTGTTCTCATGTTAATGTGAAATTTGTTTAAAAAAATAAGTGAAAAAGGTCCGACATGTATAATGTCTACGATTGGACTTTAAGAGTCGTCAGTTGGTGTATTTAACTGGTTGCACCAACGCAACCGAAAAGGCTTGCACACTGACCCAGTGATTCGACACTACCAAACGGGTCTGTGAAACCGAGATTCATTTTAGGTCCGGGGGCTTGATTATGCGGAGGGAAGGTGTTAGGCACCCCTCAACATCCGTGTTACCACGGTGACCGCCACTTTTCAAAGAAAATATTATATGAATGTGTGTGTGTGTGTGGATCAATGTGCAATTATTTGAAAGTAGTGCGAGGCCTCGTTCGCACCTATATACACAAGGTTTGAATTTTATATGAAAATTCAGTTTTAACTAAGATATATCAATGAAGTTTTGTAAAAGAGGTTTTTCAAACCTTATGCTCAATAGGAATTGAGACCTTTTCATACTTCCATTTTATTATTAAATGTTCGACTTGTTTGCTTTTATTTTCGAGATGCGAAGCATTCTCGAGAGAATAATATACAGCAGTGCCGAACTCCTTATGGGCATGACAGCCATCCAAGGAAATTCAGACACTGTAAAATAATATACAGGCTGCTTACAGCCGAAGAATGTCCATCATGGGAACCGAATCTAGATTCAGTAAACTGAACCTGTGATCACATGATTCCTAGGCTCACATGATACTGTAATTTGTATGGAAAGCAGTAAACAGTTATATATATATATATATATATATATATATATATATATATATATATATGTACATGATCAACCACCACAAAGCAACTGTATGGGGGATCAGAAATGTAAATAAATCAGTAAATGCTATCAACTGCCACGAAGTAAACTCCAGGCAGGAAAAAATGTAAATAAAGCTATAAAAAGCGATCAACTGCCCCGAAGTGAACTCCAGGCAGGACGAAATGTAAAAAAACTGTAAAAAGCCACGGAGGAAACTCCAGGCCTGGCATGAATGTAAATGTATATATATGTACAAATATATATATATATATATATATATATATATATATATATATATATATATATATATATATATATATATATATATATATATATATATAAGATGTTAATCCAGGCTCATCGGATATGTCCGACAACAATTTTATATATATATATATATATATATATATATATATATATATATATATATATATATATATATATAAGCAATTAAACGTACCGGATATAAAATCTAGGCTCATCAGATAGAGTCTGACCACATTTTATATATATAATATATATATATATATATATATATATAAGCAATTAAATGCTCTAGACCGAAGTCTAGTCTCAATCGAGGCATAACTCGATAATGTTAGTCCATATATATGAAATATATACATATATTAGTTTATATATACGGACAGAAATGAAAACCATGAACCGAAGTCTGGGTAAACGCACACAACACGACTCTCAGTGTGTATAACAGTGTGTGCTATATGAGAAGAAGGCTTTATAAAATGTAAGAAGGCTTACAGTGGGATGCCAAAGTAGACTTCTATGACTTTAAATGGATAAACACTCAGCTCCCGCCGGATAAAAGATAGCTATATGTGAGCTAACTAGTGTTTAAAGAAGAGGAAACACTCAAAAGATGTGTATGCAAAGTAAAATGGACAGGGTTTCCTCGCATTTTTCCTTCTCTCCCTCTCTTCAAATGGCTGACCCCCTAGCCTATATTTATAGACTGATGGCCGCAGGTACACCTGCGGCTGGTCGTGGTGGATCCGAGCCTCGCGGGTCCTACCGTCTCATAGTACGTGCACTCATGCAATGTAATGTCCGTTCGAACTTGCAGAACTTCAATTTGAGCATCCGAACGAGGTATATCTGACCTTCTTCGGACCGCTGGTGTTGAGAGTTACGCAATGGCATGGATTAGAGGTTGTACAAAGTCAGGAAGAGGGGTCTATGCCCATTTTCTTCAAGCTTCAAATTCTATCCAAAGTACTACCACACGTAATAGTCACTCGGGATTGTTATTCCTCAGCTCTTGTGGGACATTGTTGGATGTATATATGAAGTGTTGAGACGACGTGCTATTGTTGAAGGAACAAGATAACGCTTGACTCCTCGCCGGGGTTATCGCCGGTTTGAATTGAAAGTAGACGTTGCTCAGGGTTACAGCTGAGATTGGACTACTTGTTGGAATGCCGCGATATCATCTTGTTGATGTGGACATATGACGTTGTGACTCTTCATCGATATTATTTTTGATTTAAGCGGAAAGTAGACGTTGCTCAGAGTTACATCTGAGATTGGGCTACTTGTTTGTATACCTCACTGTCATCTGAATTGAAGCTGATCGCACATGTTTGAAAAAAGCATTTCAGGGGTTATTGTCAGAACTACAATGGCATCCCTCGGGGCTATCACCAAATATGGGGTTGCTACTCCCAGTGTTATCTCTGAGACTAGAACTGAGCGTCGCGGTGTTATCACCGAGACAATACTGTCTTCTCTGGTGTTGTTGCCGGTCTTTTGATCTGCATATCTCGGGATTATCTGGGAGATTGAAAATGGCATACCCGGTGTGTGTTTCGGGTTGACATGACGCTCTCGGTTTGTGTTCCTGGTTGGAACTGAACTTCCAGTGGTATCCGGAATGAATGTAAGCTGTCTTTTAGGGTTATCTCCAAAAGACGAATCTACCCTCCTGCAATATTAGTAATCGGAGTGCAGAAAATTTCGAGTGCCTACAGATGCCCCTCTTTATCATATTCATGCAATGCAAGGCATGGATAGGATAAAGAATCCTAGACACTTGAAATGCAAGCAAGATAAACATGATGCTATGTGCAGCAACATGATGCAAATGTATGATGCATGAATGATTGTCATGTAATCTTGTTAGGATGACAATCAGTGATGACCTGGACATTCAATCCAAGTTCCCAAGGATGTTGACTTTGGGACTACCATATAGGTACCTCTTGTGTGGAAGAGATATGTGGGGATAAGGCTTTGTCTATTTTAAGGATGTGTATAACATGTTCCCTCATACTGTCAGAGTTACTGCCAACAGTGTTGTCGCTGTCAGGGTTTCCTGACCTTCATTGATGTTTGTATCACCTGATAGATCCTTGTTGGGTGCATTGTCAAGGCTGCTTGACCTTCATTGATGTATGTGTCAATGGTAGCATTGTATTGTAACCCTTGCTGGGCAAAGTTGCTTCGATGGGTTTACTTGCCATCGACAGATATGACGTCAAGGTTGCTTGACCTTCATTGATATGTGTATCAATGGTTATATTGCACTGTGACCCCCGCCTAGGACACGTAGATGCTTGGAAGGATATGTGTTGTGACTCGTGCCGGGGATACGTAGATGTTTGAAAGATATGCATTGTGACCCCCGCTGGGGATACGTAGATGTTGATAACTTCAGCGTTGTAACCCCCGCCGGGGAGGTTTGATATTTTGTGGTTTTTTGCGTTGTAACCCCCGTCGGGGAGGTTAGGGTTGTGACGGCATCAGACCTTTGTGGGGTATTGTCGAGCATGGTTTGTAAAAGCTGAGCTCATTGGTATAATATACCCTGCATTTAGGTGAATACCAGTTGAGGCGACGGGAGTTTAACTCTGACCGACAAGAAACCAGGATTTCAGGCTAATCCGCTCAATTGCGTAGCATTTTTATTCCTGATTTGGCCTTTTCAGCTTGTGAGACCTCCTTTGAAACTCCAACTGGAGCGAACCGGAGGTGTGGGACCCATGTAGGGGGGCCGTAGGTGAACCTGTAAGAGCCGCAGGTTAGCCTGCGGCCAGCCGTGCCTATGTATAGGTGGCTAGTTGCTTTCATAAGTCATTTTCAAGTTGCGCAGCGAAGGAAATCCGAGAGCTCTTCTTCAGATTTAATGAGTTCAGACAACTTTCTGAATATTCTACCACTGTACAAGCGTTCTTCACTGTCCAGGTAACACATGCATGTATTTTTTTCCAATTTCTATCCGTTGGAAAATGACTTATCGCATGAAATGCATTTAGACACATAGTAATGAATATGCATGCTGATATGACTTGATAAAAAATATTCAACATAGCAAATGTTAGTATTAAACCATGCTGAATATAATGATGTGAAAAAAATTTAACTTTTGAAATGTCAAATTAGCACCTTTTACTGTCATTTCTTATCCTATTTGAGGACAAATGAGTAAAGGTAGACAAGCAAAATAATCCTGGTAATTAGACTACACTTACGAATTTTTTACTACAATGTATTGATACATACAGGATGTATATAATTGAGTATAGGTGTGCTACTGAATGACCACCTAGTCATGCTTATGTGCATGTGGATAGTCTTATTTGCAAAGGGGACTATGGCAAAATTTTCCCAAAATGTAGGTATTGGGTAGTCATGAATTTTAACTCTAATGTAGATGTATGTTAAAGCAATGCATTTTGAAAAGACTCTAGGTAAGAAATTACCACACCCTTTCTGAGGTGATTTAGAGACTTTTTGTCCACATATTATGGATCTGGATCAGCCGAGTAGTTCCCGCAGGACCACTTCTGGTGTACGGAGGAGGTTTGAAGAGCCTCAGCGCAGTTCTGTTAGATAGCCTCGTTGCTTGGCGGAGGCGGTGGTACGTCCTATTCGGGTTGAAGTGCCAAATGTCGAGGACGAGGAGGAGGATGCTCCGATCGAGGTTCTTGCTCCTGTTGTACGTGTTCCTGTAGGGAATTGTCAGGTATTCAAGTGGCAAACCCAGATCTTCTTGGTGACTTGAGTAGGCATCCTTCAGTATGCCTGCACGCAAACGAGGTATAAAGTTAGATCTTTAATCTTCCTTATTTCTTATTGATGAGGAGTCAATGATTCTGATGTTGATCTGCATTTGATGTAGGTTCCCGGCTTCACACAACCTCGAGGGAACTGGTTTAGCATCCACTCTATGTATTAGGCTTTGCATGATGAATACAGAGCGATCATCCATGGCTGGGGATTCGGGAGGTTCTTCTCCATTCTACCCCGTCATTGTCCCTAGTGTTACCTCAGGGCATTGTCTGAGCGGTGGTTTCACCAGACTCAGTCACTCCATTTACTGGACTGCGATGTGATAATGACGCTGATGGATTGGCGGTTTATCACAGGTATGGAGTTTAGAGGGGAACCGGTGCCTTGCACGGCGGATATCACCCCTACTGCCATCAGATCCTCATTGGGAGTTCCGGCGGAGGCGTTCAAGGGCAGGACTGTTCGTACAGGTCCTTTGAGCGTAGATGCTATAAGCGGGCTGTTGAGTGAGTCCATACTCGATGATGTGAGAGTCAGGGACCCCATTCTTTGGCGATTATTCCTGATGATCATTAGGGGCTGCTTCATAGCAGATAATTCCTCTACGGTGTTTTTCGCTTTAATCAGCGCCACTCGACACGTGGACCGTATAGGAGAGTATGATTGGGGTTCCTACACCTTTGCCTATTTTCTCAGGGAATGTGCATTCGATCGTAGGGCTTGACCGAGGCATGGTTAGGATTCTACCCATTTCTACTAGTGAGTGTTTCTCTTGTCTTTTCCCATGTATGGGTTAATAGTATTGACTGACAGCAGATGTTTGCCTTTATGTTGGAAGTTTTGGGCCTATGAGAGGCTTCCTTTTTTACGTCCTGTAAGCGTGTTAGGATAAGATACCTATCCACGAGGACGCATATGGAATCATTCCATACTGTCGGAGGTCCCTGTTGTTGAGGGTTTCACTCATTCTTGCCTACAGTTGGAGCTATTGACAGCTGATGTCATCACATGGATTCCCTACTCTGGAGAGCATTTGGGAGTTAGATTTGAGGATGGGTACCCGACTGGAGTAGAGTACGTCATTTTCACCCGCATGATTCCTCTCTTTACAGATGGAGGATGGGAGCTCTATTTAGGAGAGCGTGCTATTAGGAACACTACAGGAGAGATCCGGATGCCGATCTTGCCTCCTGCCAGGCGTTATTGGTCTGTTTTGCAGTCACCCGTAATTGACATCCCATTGATGGGGATTGACTATTTTACATTGTCAGAGGGCTCCTGTTCTCAGGAGATGTTCCAGCATTGGTGGATCCCTCGTACGATTGGAGCTTAGACCCGCGCCACATAGTTTATGGGGGATATGGTTCCAAGATCCGTGATGATGATGGATTGGCTAGCCTGTGTCTAGATTCGACTCATGTGACACAGATTGATAGATTAAGTCGACAGCTGGACCAGTCACATCTTTTCATTCGGCATTTGGGCAGAGATCCTGCAGCGGTAGATACTTTTGATCCTTTCATCTCTAGCGCTAATCCCTCAGCTGACCCATATGGTTTTGCTGGCGCAGATCCTCCTTTGTATCGGCCTGACATCCCTGTAGATAGAGATCCAGTAACTTAGGAGGAGTTACATCAGGAGTACAGTATCGATGATATAGACATCGACACTCTTGACTTTTTTTGATGTATTTCTTGCTATCTCTTTTCATAGGACTCTGTTGTATGTTGGGTAGCTTCGCCCCATTTCCATGTATTTTAGTTGTACAGAGATGTATTAGATGATGATATACTTAGGAATGTATGTACAGTTTTCCATTCCCTATATCATATTGCCATCTATTGTATCATGCATGTTATTATGTTATGCATATGTATGTATGTCCAGAGATATTCAGCATTGACCCCTGGATGGTCTTATGACACGGCCAGTACAGATGTCTTCTTCGACAGTTAGCCGTATTAATCATACCCCACCATTTATGGTGGTAGCTGGTATGCGCTCATGGTATGATAGTATATCACCATCAGACATGGTGATCGTATATCACCATTTATTGGAGAGCGGGATGCCACCTTATCTGCTAAGGATGTGGCCATTGCAGATAGCACTTCCATTAGATCCAGTTAACTGTCAGTCTGGAGGACATGAGTGCTTACATTGATGAGCATTTTGCCACCATGCAGTTAGCTTCTGATCTGCTAGCTCGTGTAGATACCCTTGGGCAGGAGCTTGCAGTGCTACCTCCTTCTTTAGAGAGGGATGTTATGTTAGATCTGATAGTCCGCATAAATACAGATCTGTAGATAGCTTTGTATTTTCCTGCACAGACTAGATTAGCCATTTTGTCATATACAACACAGATGTATATATTAAACAGTATTATATATGGCTGGGAAATATATTTTGATTCACTTCCCTTTTATTTACGCCTTGATACTTGCTTGATATTTGCCTATTTCTCTAGGGCCTTATGATTTTGATGCATTCTAAACTTATCTTTGATAGATGGACATTGAGACATCGCAAGATCTCTTAGAATGGATCATTGATTTTTGTATATTCCTACCATATTTGGTATCTTGGGACTGATATCTGTATGGAAAAGTGGAGAGGAGGATGGTTTCTTCCTCTCTGAGATTGACCGCACTACAGATGGTCACCAATACTTCTATTTGTGAGAAACCTAGTTAATTCCATCTCTTATGGGTTGGTATTGCTCTTTGAGGCACGATCGCAGCTGAGATGGTCACCGAATCTTCTATTTGTGAGAAAAAGTTGGGTAATTCCATCCCTTTGATCTGAAACCGATGAAATGGGGCAAATTGAAGATTGATCCCAGTACCGTATGACAAGTATGTTGTTCTAGTAGGGGTTAGACTGCACCATGAATGGCTGCCTACGTACTCCTATTGAAGAGGAGATCAAGTCTGAGTAGTTCAAACCTAGTGTAGGAGATTCAACGCTGAATGCGAAAGGCAGAAAAGTGTAGAGTTATTTTTGTTGCTTTTTTTGTTTTGTAGAGAAAAGGTAGAAATGTTTTTGTTATTTTCTTTATTGTGACCGGGCCATATAGCATATGGTTGCCTACGTACTCCCTGGTATCAGGGAGTTCAGGTTGACGTAGTTCGCCCCTTATGACGAATTGAAGGCGCAAAGAAGTGTAAATCCCATGTGCAGGCTATACTGCGGGGAGAGGAAAGTTTAATCCCATAATGGGGACAAACTACAAGTGTGTAAAAAGTTTGATCCCGTCTTCAGGACAAACTATAAGTGTAGAAAAGTTTAATCCCGTCTTCAGGACAAACTGTAGGTGTGAAAGGTTAAATCTCGTCTTCAGGATAACCGAAATTGTGAAAGGTTAAATCCCGTCTTCAGATAACCGAGATTGTATGACAGGTTTGAAATGAAGTGAAACCAGGTTGCTGGCTTGAAGTGTATGTTTCGTTGAGGGGCATAAAAGTATATAGAAAGGGTTCAAAACCGGAATGACTAGTGATTTGAGGGTCAAAATCAGGATGTTTATTTGATGGTAACTTTAGACATAGTACCATTTCACGATGTCCGAGTTGATAAGCTGTGAAAATTCATCGCCATCCATTTCCTACAATCTGAGATCACCTCCTGTCAATGCTTCCTTGACAACAAATAGGCCTTCCTTGTTAGGAGAGAATTTTCCCTTAGATTGATCTTGGTTGTCAATGATCTTCTTCAAAACCAAGTCATATCGTTTGAATTGTCGTAGGCGGACTTTTCTGTTGTAGGATCGTGCGATCCTTTGCTAATATAACTGACCATGGAAGATTGTCACGGTTCACCTTTCGTCTATCAGAGACAATTGGTGATACTTGTCTTGTACCCATTCGTCTTCATCCAACTGAGCATCCATCAATACTATGAGGGATTCCATTTCCACTTCTATGTGGAACACTGCTTCCATCCCATAGACTAATGAGTAGGGGGTTGCCCCAGTGGAAGTTCGCATGGAAGTTCTGTAGGCTAATAAAGTCAAAGGCAAGAGGTCAGGCCATCCTTTATGATTGGTGGACATTTTCTGCATGATCTTTTTGATGTTTTTATTAGCCGCTTCAACAGCACCATTTATCTTTGGACGGTAGATGACAGAGTTGAGATGTTTGATGTGGAATTTTCTGCATAAATCCTTCATCATTTTGTTGTTGTGGTTCTTAGCATTATCTGACACAATGACCTCTGGTTGTCCATATCGACAGATGACATTGTTTCTGATGAAAACAATGAAAACTTCTTTTGTAACCTTGGGGAATGAAGTTGCTTCTACCCATTTAGCGAAGTAGTCGATTATGGTGAATATGAATCGATGTCCATTACTGGCTTTGGGCTCGATGGGCCCGATCACGTCCATTCCCCATATTGAGAAGGGCAATGGTGAACTCATATTGTGGAGTTCCCTTGGAGGGGCGTGGATAGCATTTCCATGAATCTGGCATTGATAGCACCTCTTGACGTGATCATCACAGTCAGCTTTGAGTGAAACCAATAATGTCCCGTTCTGAGAATTTTCTTGACAAGTAAGGGGCCGCTCATGTGTGGGCCACATACTCCACCATGAATCTCATCCATGAGTCTCTGAGCTTGGTCTTTGTCTAGATATCTGAGGAGACCTAATCCTGCATCTCTTTTGTAGAGTGCATCTCCGCTCAGGTAGAATTTCATAATAAGTCGATGAATCCGCCTCTTTTTAATTAGGCTCGCCTCAGCGGGTGTAGATCCATTTCGCATATACTCCTTGATGTGTTGGTACCAAGGGTTGTGGATGGGAGGTAGTTCATCCGATACTTCTCCAATGTAATATCCATAAATTGGGGCTTTTTGCAGAGCAAAAGTGATGCATGACATGTTTTCCTTGTCCGGTATGTAAACCAAGGAGGCCAACATTGCTAATGCATCTGCAAAATCATTACTATTATGAGGAATATGTAGAAAGGAGATTTCTTCGAACTCCAAAGCCATCTGTAGAACTTGCCGATGATAAGGTAGCAAATGTAATTCTTTGGTTTGATAGATTCCTGTGGATTACTTTTTTACCAATTCAGAATCCCCAAAGACAGTTAACCGCCTGATGCCCATTGAACGGGCAAGTTTTAGCCCCATGATATAGCCTTCATACTCAGCTGTGTTGTTGGTACTGATAAACTATAATTTGACATGACGGGATACTGCTCCCCCGTACCGGATAGTAAGATTGCTTCAGCTCCGGAGCCTTCTGAATTAACAGCCCCATCAAAATACATTTTCCACTCACGGCATGTATCGTACTGATGTTGTAGCTGAACTGTCATTACCCCTTTATCGAGAAAGTACGTTTCTAAGGGTTTGTAATCCCCTACAGGTGTGGCGGCCAGTTGATCCGCAATTCCTTGACCTTTGACAGATTTTTGCGTCACGAAGACGATGTCAAATTGTTGTAGGATCAACTGCCATCTGGACAGTCGACTATTCAGTATGGGTTTACTAAATACATATTTCAGAGGATCCACGCGGGATATGAGATGGGTTGTGTGACCATGGAGGTAATGTTGTAACCTCATGAAAGCCCATGCTAAAGCACAACAAGTCTTCTCGATCAGAGTGTACTTGTGTTCACTGATGCTGAATCTTTTGCTGAGGTAATAGATAGATCGTTCTTAGCCTCTATTGTCTTTTTACCCGGGCATGCAACCCATAGCATTGTCATTTATGAACAGGTACATGAACAGGGGAACATCATCCTTGGGAGGTACCAAAACAGGAGCATTAATCAGTTGCTCTTTAATGGTAAGGAAGGCTTTCTGACACTCATCGTTCCATTTCATGGATGAGTTCTTCCTTAACAATTTGAAGATAGGCTCACAGGTTGCTGTGAGTTGAGAAATGAATCTGCTAATGAAGTTGATCCTTCCAAAAAATCCCCATATTCCATCTCTGTCTGAGGAATGGGCATTTCCTTGATGGCCTAGATTTTGGTAGGATGCAGTTCAATCCCTTTGTGGCTGACTAGGAAGCCTAGCAACTTGCCTGACTTAACACCAAAGGTGCACTTGGCGGGATTCAACTTCAAGTTGTACTTACGCAATCTGTTGAATAGCTTTGTGAGATGGTCTAAGTGGTTATCCTCCTTCTGGAATTTGACAATGATGTCATCCACATAGATCTCTATCTCCTTGTGTATTAAATTGTGGAAAACAGCCATCATAGCTAGCTGATAGGTTGCCCCGGCATTGATGAAGCCGAAGGACAACCGTTTGTAGCAAAAAGTTCCCCAAGGCGTGATGAAAGCAGTTTTCTCACGATCTTCCTCAGCAACCATAATTTGATGGTGCCCCGCAAAGCAATCAGTAAAGGAGTACATGTCGTATTGAGCATTATTGTCAATAAGAATGTGGATAAAAGGCACGGGAAAGCTATCTTTAAGGCAAGCTTTGTTCAAATCCCTGTAATCCACGCAGACTCGCACCCTTCCCCCTGGTTTAGGCACGGGAACAATGTTGGTTATCCACTCCGGATATGTAGACACCATGATGATGCCAGCTTGAAATTGTTTCACAATTTCCTCTTTGACTTTTAAAATCCACTTAGGTTTCAATCACCTGAATTTTTGCCTAACAGGCTTGAATCCTTCTTTAATGGGAAGGTGTTGAAGAACAATGTCAGTGGACAAACCCACCATGTCTTCATGAGACCATGCAAACACATCCTGGAATTGGGTTAATAGTGCAACCATGTCATTCTGCTGAGTTGTGGTAAGGTCTGAACCAATCTAGATTAGCTTAGGGTTGTCTAAGGTTCCAAGATTGAGAGGAGTGGTTTGATCAAGATTTGGTTTGGGTTTGTCTGTGACCCATTCCTTAATCTCTTGAGGTGTCTCAATGTCCTCTTGGATGTCCATCAAGTCTGAGTCCAACTTTCCATCAAAGTTACAGCCCTTGTGGAGAGAAGGCCTGTCATCAGCAAGGACAGACACATCTAAATTCAGAGTCCTGAAACAAAAGATGCTTTCACTTAATATATGTAACTGTTGGATCATACAAAAGTATTAGCATGTACGTGATAAAATAACTACTAATGCTGTAAAGGAAAGCAGGGAATTAAAGTTATCTACATGATAGAGGGTTTTTCTACCCATTTTACCCTCGTCGACTAATGCATAGAGTACTGCTCCAATTGTCGAGGGCAAAGTCCTGAAGGACTGCAGTGATGGAAGGATCGTCAGTGTCTTCCTTCTCCTGAATGATAACCATGACATCTGGGCAATCATCGTCTGGGGTATATTTGTTTGTATGTTTGTAGTAGCCCCGAATCCGGGTCCCAAATCACCTCGGATCCGGTTCACTATTTCTATAACTGTTTGGGGAAGATATAAACATAAATTGTTTATACATTACATTACACACTATTCCCCAAGGTCGAGTAACCTTAACTTAATACACATTTCATAAGTTATCTAACACATAACATTATTAACAACTATTCTATTACAAAATAGCTGCATATATTGCCCAAGCTGAACTTGGCTTTAATCGTTTCCTGTATCCGAACGCATTCACCTTATCTGCAATGTTTTATCATGATATAGCAAGGGTAAGCATGAAAGTTGCCCATCAAGTTTATATACAACAATATAACGATATATCATAATTGAAGAGTATGAATAATGAGCTCGCTATAATTCATCAACATAATTGAGAACTAGCACAAACAAATTTTTGACTGAACAAGTATTATAAATGAACAAACATTTCTGAATCAACTGGTAATGAAGGTGATCAGCCTTTCATACCTGATGTGACAACCCGGGAAATTAGACAATTTATGAAAATCTTAAATGATTGATTTAAGGTTAAATATTATATCTAGACAGAAAATAAGTGTATGCGTTTGATGTTATTGGGAAGGAATTTTGAGGGTTTCAAAATTCGGTGAAGGATATAGGTGAATTATTCAAGATTAAGGATTTATGTGATTATGTTCTGTGTTTATGGTTAATGATGTGTTCAGAATGTGGTTAAGGGTCATGGGTTGATCAGATAATTTATATCTGTAGCAAACCCTATGAATATATTAAGAACGTCAAACGTTCAGTTAGAAAACCCTAATGTCTAATAAGGAACCCTAGAAATCGGTTCTGAAAACCCTAGTTTTAGTTCTGGGAAATACGAAATCCTAAATCGGATTTTTAAAACCCTAGATAGGGAATGCAAGGTATATACAAGGTTAAACGCCTATAATTTCAATTAATTAGGGAAAACCCTAATGAAGTACTGGAAATTCTAGTTGATTATTTAAAAACCCTAAATACCAGATCTGAAAACCCTAGTTTCAGATTCTGATAAAGTGAAACCCTAATCTGGGAATATAACGGAGAATTTTAATGCTCAAGTGTTATTAAGTATGAGGTTAATTAGGGTAAAGTTTAATAAATTTGAAAACCCTAAATCTCAAAATTTTAGAAACCCTAATTGTTCCGTCAGAAACCCTAATGAACAGTGGTGGATTTAATTGCTAAAAGTAGCAATGTTAATTAGGAAACCCTAATCCTAATTATTTTAATTTATGAGTAATTAGAAAACTCTAATTAATTACAAATATTTAATTTCTATTTGTATTTTGTAAACCCTAATTTATGGGTTGAAAACCCTAATGACCATTTTGAACCCTAATTGTGCAGTGATTGATTTAATTGCTTAATTAGCAATGTTAATTAGGAGATATAAATCCTAATTGTCAAGTTATTAGAAACACTAATCGGATTAAGAAATCTAATTTCTAAAATTAAACTATTATTTTTTTATTTTAAACCCTAAAATGTGGTTTTGAGACCTAATATACAATTTTGACCTTAAGTGCTTAATTAGCAATTTTAATTAGGATAAATTAGTCCTAATTAGCAAGATTGATATATGATTAGGAAATTGTAATGTAATTAGAGAATTCAAATTACGATTTTAAAATTTTTAATTTTCTATATCGAAAACCTTAATCCGAAAATTTTAGAATTACAAGTTGCTAAATTTTAAAGGGTTAAACCCTAAAACCCTAAAGATCCAAACCCTAAACCCTAAGGGTTATAAGAAATGACCATATTAGAATTAAAATTTATGTGGAAAATGACTTTAATGCCCCTTTTTGTATTTTATTAAGTGGAGTGCAAATCTTACCAAGATGGGGGTTGTTGAACCACCCAAACCACTCCATTGACTTTAGAGGACAGCAAATCAGCTACATACATTGCACACATGCATCATGCATTTATATTTAAAGATTTAGAGAGAGAAAAGTGTTCTTAGTTGCTCATTTTTTTACAACCATCATCCAAGACCTTCTCTCTCAAACACCTATGAAATTTAGTGCTAAATCAGTCATATATTGAAGCCCTATGTGTACCAGAAACAGATCAAAAAGTCAGAATCGAAAATCAAAGCATAAAAGGTATAAAACCCTAAATCCTAAAATTTTATGATCTGATGTTTGATGTTGAAATTGATTGGTTAAATATGTGTTATAAGGTGTCATTTAGTGATCTGGGTTGTTAAATCCCAGATCCATAACATCAAGATACTTGAATCTTGCATTTTTGGAAATCTGGAAATCTGTAAAATTTTGTTCTGACAGTCATATGTCAGGGACCATAGATCTTTGTGTGTTAATGATCTCGTGTGGTTTATGTTATAGATATGTTCTTTGATAATAGGGCTTTAATCTGCAACTTGAATCAACCCTATAGCATGTCTAGATCGTACGTTACAAGCGGTCAAAGATCGTTGACCGATCACGTTTTCTGAATTTCTGGACAAACCCAGAAACTCAGATCGTCTGACAAGCTTTTTTGTGCTTCAGATCTTCCTGTGTTTTGGTGTTTAGTCTAAGTTATTGATTGTTTATTGTAGTCTGGTATATATACTCCATTTTAAACTCACCAGATTCCTTAGATCATAACTGGAGTGGAAGAAAATCACGGTCAAAGTAGCTTTGACCATCTGTTTTGGGTAACTTTCTGGAAAACCCAGAAAGTTAAAGAGCAAGTTTTCTGACATGGTTTGACCATGCCAGATCTTGCTCATGTGGTGATGTTATTATGTTATGATGCTATGTAGTTGTACAATGACATGTTTTCTACAAGATTAAACCATTAGATCTCATAAACGAAGCATAGACTGCAAGTTACAAGGATCGAAAACTAGTACCTCGTCTGTTCTTCATTTTCTGGAAAACCCAGAAAATGAAGAACATAGTTGTCAGACATTTCGGGAGCCCAGATCTTGCTGTTATGTGGTGTTTTGGCTAGGATCTTGGTTAATAATTGTATTATTACACTTATATTACATAACCATCAGCATTAGCAGACCAGAAATTAAGTGTAGCATGGATTAAATCACGGTCAAACCTACCCACTCGGTGTCTGTCATGAAGGCTCAAGAACACTCAAGAACACCTATAGCGACAGAAAGTGTCGCTATAGGCCTTTAGCGACAGATTATTATTATTTTTCTGGAAATTAATTTAAAATTAGAAAAAAATTGTTTTTAATTATTAAAAATACAAAATAAATTCTAAAAAATTATTTTAAAGTCTGAAAAATAGTTTTTAACTATTTTGAGTATATTTCAAAAATATTTGGTATTTTTGGAATGTAAATGGTATTTATTTATTTTATTATAATATTAAATAAATTATTTAAAAATAGTTTTAATTCATGAAAAATCATGAAAAATAATATTATGGTATAAGAAAATATTTTAAGTTATTTTTGATAACTTTTGATATTTTGTGAGGAAATTCATTAATTAATCAATATTAATGATAATTAGTTTATTTAATAACTATATTAAATAAATTATGGAAAAATAGAATTAATGCTTTATAAATCATATAAAAATGATTTAAGTGTTATAAAAATATTTTATGTTATAAAATATAACTTTTGATATTTGGCATGAAAATATTAATATTTTAATATTAATAAGCAATTATCGGATAATGGAGTTAAGTGTTTAAAAATCATATAAATATGATTTTAAGGTATTAAAAAAATACTTTGATATATTATAATTATATTATAATATTATGTAATGATTTTCATTAATGTTTTATAATAAATAAATATTAATGATTAAGGAATTATGTGGTATTTAATTCATTTAAATACGGTTTTAAGGATTGAAAAATGGTGATAAATGGTAATAATTATCCGAAAATTATTACGAGCCTAGGAAAAATGTTTTGTCTGATAAAAAATTATCTATGATAATGGTTAAGTGTTAAGTCAGAGTTTAATTGAACTTAAACTCGATATTCGTCCGACTAGACCGCCGGGATGATAGAATTTTGTCGATTTTAAGTCAGACCGAAATAATTTGACTTGATGTTATGTCTTATGTGTTGTATAGACTGATAGGCTTATGTGGTAATATGTTTAGGTTATTTTATAACAGTATTATACTGTGATGATATTATTCTAATATTGGAGATCTATATTACTAATATTAGGTCTTCGGGGTAAAGCGTTATAAATTGCGTGCGGTAATCAACGGTTCAGGCAAGTTTTCTTTTACTTAACTCTAATAAGAGTAGTTTCTTTAAGCTTATGGTTAATCATTGCTGATTGCCAAGAAAATTGTATTCTCTACATCTTGCATGTATAAGTCAGGTATGAAAGGCTTATCACCTTCATTACCAGTTGGTTCAGAAATGTTTGTTCATGTATAATACTTGTTCAGTCAAAAATTTGTTCGTGCTAGTTCTCAATTATATTGATGAATTATAGCAAGCCATTATTCATACTCTTCAATCATGATATATCGTTAGATTATTATATAAAAACTTGCTGGGCAACTTTCATGCTCACCCTTGCTAAATTTTTCTTTTTTCGCTAATTTTGTTTGTATATTGAAAAGAAAGAGAGATTTAACAATCACAGGGGCAAACCCCAGAAGCTTTAAGCTGAGCATATGGGACAACCCCCAAAATGGACAACTAAAGACGACAACCGATGAACATAACAGCCATAGAAAATATAAACTACAAGCATGTAATATGAAACCAAAGATTGGAACAAGCCACAACCGAACATTGACATCCAACCTATAGCTGCCTAACTACCAACACTGAACCAACATTGTAGCAGCTGAACTGAGGGAGCCAGAGCAAAGAGCTAACTGCAGTAACCACCTTACCTTGCCATTACCAGCCCACCTGACCCGCCCGCCCAACATGCACTCCCACATGCTCGCCCACTCATGCTCGCCCACCACCCCCCCGCACACCACACGAGCTCGCCCCACTACCCCTCACCTCCTCGCCCACTACTCTCACCTGCCCTCCTCCTCGCCACAAACCTCCTCACTAACAAACAAGCCCCATACAAGCTAATGCTCTGCATGTGGGCCCCGTTAACATCCAGCAGGCCTCTAATAAAAGAAACCACTATCAGCGACATGGGCCCCACTGTAAATTGAGAGCAAACAGTCCAGCTGATGAAAACAATAGCTGCTACCAAATAGACACCAGCGAAAAGGCTGCCTCGACCCTAAAGCCCATTGGGCAGCTCACCCAAGCAGACCACAGCACAACTACCAACCCAGTTCGCCACCCACAATTGCAAAACTGAATCTGCTTCGATGCAACAAGATCATCTAAGGGAGCACACTGAGACACCAGCTCCTGAACTACTGCAAACACTGTCCGAACCGAATCAGAAACACTACTGGCCCAGGCCGAACCCAACAAGCTACCAGACCAGCCCTTCACATACTGAAAATCTGAGCCATGATCCAGACCTGGACAGGAACAAGGATAAGAGACCGCACATAACAAGCAGACGAACACCCCCCTTAATCCGACGTGAAAATGCAGAACCTGCCCAAGAACGAGCCAGCCATACCTAACCACCACCTCGCCTAAACCTGCACTTCCCGGCTACTGTAACCACATGCTAATACTAGGATTGCCCTGAGCAGCCAATAGAAATCTGGAAGAGGAGGACAGCCTGGATTTCATAGTACTCAAAATGTCCCTGACCACTACACCCAGTGGCTTGGAAATCTGATCATGAACAAAGGAATTCCTAGCCGCCCATAGTTTGTACACGGTTGAGGCGAAGGAAAGCTTGAGGATATTGGACCTAATGTTATTCCCACAAAACTGTATAATAAAACCCACTAGATTATCCCACCTCACAGGGACATTGGACCAGCCCCCAAAAGCTAGAACAGAGGAGAGAACAGCAGCTGAAAAGTTACATTCAAAAAAGAGGTGGGCAAAGGTCTCTCCTTGAGTCGTGCAGAATGGGCAATTTGTAGGGTAAAATCTCGAGTGCGAGGGGATTCGGTCATTGGTCGGCAGTCTGCCACGAAGGGCCAGCCAGAGGGTGAAGGAGTATCTGGGAATGTGGAGAGAGTGCTGAATCAGGTGAGCCCATGGGACTTTCGGAGCAGAAGTTCGAATGGAGTCCCAAATAATCGAGGCTTTAACCAATTTAATATCAGTGGATCCCCATAAAATTCTATCCTCGGAGGTCGAGGGGGCAGGGAGAGAAGCAATCCTATTCCATAATTGAATAACTTCATGATGAAAGCTAGGAGATAATGCCCACGCACCAGGGGAAGTGATAACGGATAAATGAGCATTCGAAGGAATACGAGTGTTCGAGAGGAGCGACTCAGAAGGGTTAATGGCCTGACCATTCAACCACGGATCATGCCAGAGACTGAAGAAACATCCATTCCCAACTCTGTAATGAAGGAAGTTAAGAGCAGTGGGTCTTAATTTTAGAATCTTACGCCAGATCCAAGAACAGTCAGCGGGAATAGATAAATGCCAAAAGTTATGCCTAGCAAGCACGGTAGACTTGACCCATTTAGCCCACAAGGAGGATGTAGAAGGGGAGATAACCTTAAGAAGATGGAGAATAATGAGAGCAGAATTCCAATCAGTGAGATTTTTTATGGCAAGACCTCCTTCGACACTAGGGAGGGCTAAATCCTTCCAGGCAACTTTAGATCCATGGCTAAGAAGAGAAGATCCTTTCCAAAGAAATCTACAAAGAATAGATTGAATAGAGCGCAAGACCGATTTAGGCAGGATAAAGTGGGCTGCCCAATATGATTGAATAGCAAAGAGCACAACTCTAATCAAGATCACTCTACCCGCGTAGGAGAGGAAACGCGATGTCCACGACGAAACCCGGGCTGTAATTCTATGAATCAGAGGCTGACAGTCCGAATGGGATAGGCGAGAGGAAATTAGGGGAACTCCTAAAAACCTGATTGGCAAGATGCCTATCGGAAAACCCAACATCTGGCAAATATTTCCCTTTACCTCGTCAGGAACATTAGACAGAAAACACATACTTTTAAGAACATTAGGAATGAGCCCAGAAAACATAGAGAAGGACTGAATGCAAGAGTGAATAATAGAGACTGACTCCAAGTCCCCGTGACAGAAAAGGAGAACATCATCAGCAAAGCAGACATGCGAAATTTTACAAGACTCAGCTTTCCAATGAAATTTGAAATTAGGCAGCGAAGTTCCCTTAGAGATAATCATAGAAAGCACTTCCATGGCCAGGACGAACAGGTATGGAGATAAGGGATCTCCTTGTCTAAGCCCTCTAGCACCCTTAAAGTATCCAGCGAGGGTACCGTTAACTTTGACCGAGAACATAGGAGTAGTGACACAACCTTTAATCCAATTAATAAAGATAGGAGGAAATTGAAGAAGACTCAGCAGATCCATAATAAACCCCCAGTCTACAGTGTCAAAAGCTTTCCTAATATCGATTTTAAGCGCTGCAACGAGCTGGCCCAGATAGCCTATGGTAATTCCGAAAGAGTTCCTGTGCAAGAAGAATATTGTCGCTAATACTTCTTCCTGAAATGAAGGCAGATTGAGCATGATCTATGATGGAAGGAAGAACACACTTGAGCCTATTGGCAAGGATTTTCGCTATACATTTGTAGGTAGTATTACAGCATGATATGGGCCTGAAATCAGACATGCAAGAGGGGTTATCGATCTTTGGAATCAAAACAATGGTTGTAGAATTTACTCCACTGGGAAGATGTCCAGTAGAGAAAAAAGAATGGACAGCCGCTGAGAAGTCATGGCCTACAATATCCCAACTATGAATGAAGAAGTCAACGTTGAATCCATCAGGACCTGGACTCTTATTCTTCTTCATGGACTGGAGAACTTCTAGAATTTCCGCATCAAGGATGGGAGCTGACAGAGCTGAGGCCTGATCAAGAGAGATCCTCTTGGTTACAAATTCTTTGAGCTCATCATGGCCAGGATAGGAACAAGGAGAGGATCCCATCAAATCCTGAAAATAATCAACCGCCACCTGCTGGATACCCAGCTGATCAACGATGAGAGTACCAGAACTGTTGAGAATAGATAGAATCTTGTTATGGTTCCAGTTGTTCTTGATAACATTAGCAAAGAACTTCGAATTCTTATCACCCTGTGCCAGCCATATAGCACGAGATTTCTGGAGAAGGAGGGATTCTTCATGCGCTAGGGCTTCCCAAAGAGACTTGGAGCATCTTGATTCATGGGAGAGCAAAGTAGAATTAAGGGGATCAGCCTGAAGAGAAGCTTGGACAGCTGCCAGATGGTCTTGTAAGCATCTAGCATTATTTGCGAGATTACCATTCGAAGAATTTAGTGAAATAAGGGCCCTTTTGGTAATGCGCAATTTCTCATTGAGGATAAAGAAGGCATTCCCTCGAACATTGGTATTCCAACAATCTGAAACCGCAGGGTTGAACCCGTCTAGCTCAAGCAAGAAGTTAAAAAATTGGAAAGGCTTCCTGAGCCTTCTACAACTGAGGCCCGTATTAAGGATAATCGGGCAATGATCCGAGAGACCCCTAGGTCCAAAAGTAGCTTGGGAGTCCGGCATTGAAGAGAACCAAGCAGAGTTGCCCATCGCCCTGTCGAGCTTCCTAAAAATAGGGTTAATCAATTGACAGTTCCACCATGTGTGCCGCGGACCAATAGCTCTGATGTCATCAACCCCAATATTATTCAGACAATCAAGAAAGTCAGACATTCCCGAATTCCAAGATAAATCTCCCCCCTCGCTTCGGACATACTTTTGTAAGTATTGAAGTCCCCAAGGAGACACCAAGTGCCAAGGAGGACAAGGATTCCAGTTCTGCCCATAGCCGCCTACGCTCAGCCACAGAATTCAGGCCATAGACAATAGAGACCAAGATTGGATTATTATCCTGAAGAGGTAAGAGCCTAAAATGCGAAAGCTGATCAGATTGGAAAAGAGTGCTCACTCTCCAAATATTAGGATCCCAGCCCACCCAAATTCTACCATTCGGATGGAAGTCATAGTTATAGACCCATACCCAATTGCGGCAAATAGCCCTCGATATCCTAGGGGCATTAGGAGCTTTAACTCTGGTCTCCACGAGGGCCACAAAAGAAATACGGTTTGCTAATAAAAAGTTGCGAATAAAAGCCTGCTTAGGCTTCTTATTTAACCCCCTGACATTATAGGAACAAAAATATGTCATAACCAAAAAGGGGGAACTAAAAAGATTACTTAGGGGATGGCCCCTTAGGACCCTTATTTCTCTTCTTAGATTTCTGAAGAGGCTCATTTCCAAGGCTGGACTTATGCTTAAGCTCCCTACGCTCCATTTCATCAACTTGCTTGAGCTTATCCACCAGAGGATTGAACGGGATAGGCGACTCAGACTCCTCTTCAAAGGCTACAGGTGAAGATATGGGAGCGAAGGGATTCGAGTTCACAGCTAAATAAGGGGCAACAGGAGAGGGAGAAGGCGATTTAATGCCTTTAGAAACAGTAGCCCAAGCACCATCAGGATCGGGAGGATCCAAGGATGAGGGAGGCGGAGCAACGGTTACAAGAGGGACAACAGGAACGTTAGAGGGGGCCTTGGGAACCCACTGCATATTGGCTTTAGGACACTTAGCAAGAGAATGTCCGAAACATTTACAAACTGAACATGAAGGGGGCCTGCTCCAGTAATCCACCTTAATTGCAACGGTTTCTTCCACTAAAGCATTACCGTCAAACACAACGGCATTAATAGATGCAGGAAACGTAGATAAGGCACTCATCTCAATACAGATACGGGCGTAGCTCATAGGCTCCAATCTAGATGTCATTTCATCAGCAAACAGGGGCCGTCCAATAGCACTAGCCAAGTAACTTAAGCCCTCCTTCGTCCAATAAGATAGAGGAATATTGCTAAACTTAACCCAGATGGGAACTTTGCTACAGTCAGATTTTAGGAAGTTGACACCTTCTTGCCACGGATGAAGACACAAAAGCTTCGAAGCAATATACCAAGGTCCGGAAGCTAGGACATTGTCCCTATCCTTCATAGAATCAAACTTAAAGATAAAGTAGCCCTTATCATGCAAGTAGACTTTAGAGAGCCCCAAGTGCCCCCAAAGTTTTTGAGCAGCAGATTCAACCAGCTTAAAAGGCAATTTAGAGTGGATAAATTGGCCCACAAGGCTGGTAGACCATTTATTAATGCCAATCTTGAGGACTTCAACAGGAGGTTTCACGGTAACTATCCCCTCCGAAGGGCTAGAAGGGAAAAAGCTTAACCCCAGATTTTTCTCATTTGCAGAATTAGAGACCACAGAGCTCCAAGATATAGGGGGAATAGGTACACACACATCCTTCTGAGGAGAAGGGGGATGGCTATCTAAGATACCAGAAGAAGTTGGGGGAGGCCCCACACTCCTTAACAGCCGCGAGTTGTCAGATTGGGGGACACTCGAGGACGGCTTAGATGTCTCACCAACACAGAAAGCTTGAATTAATCTTTGATCCTCGAGAACTTGTTGAGTGCTAGCAGCTGCCAGAGCAGGGCCCCGGCCTGTAACGGGACAAGTGTCAAGCACCTTCCGAGCATTGGCGAGGGCAGCAAGATAGCCAATAGAAGAAAGGTTATTAACATCGTCTAGTGGAAGACCTAGAGCTGTGATGTAATCCATGAGCTTGGCGTTCTTCTTACGCTCGGCGAGCGCTTCTTCTCTGCCAATGGCCGAAAAGTGGTGAGCTGCTTTGAAAATATCTTGCAAAGCCGAAGGAGAGGCAGGACCCAAATTAGCCTCCAAATTAGACTCGAAGGCAGAGGATTCATCAGAGCTGATGGAAACAGTAGAGGGATGAGGCTCAGATTCCGCCATAGCAATGGAAGCTAAGGGAGAGCTTGGGTTTGAGACACCGAATTCGGCAAAAAGATCACGCGACTGACTGCTCTCAGAGTTTCCAGCGGAGAGGTGATGGTGGTCCACCATGGTCTGCACCAAAGAGGAGGGAAGAGTTGGAGGGGGAAGAGCGAGGCCAAGCGAGTACCAATAGAGAGGGAGAACCCGGAAGCCCTAAAGGAAGAGGACTTTTCCGGGAGGAGAGATCGCACGAGAAGACCGGCAGGAAAGGACCAAGAAGGAAAACGGAATAAGTTGGTGAGAATGGGGAAATTAGGTAGAAGAAGCCAGTAACCAAAAGGGGAAAAAGGGTTTTAACGGAACAGGACGGAAAGGGACAGCCACTTTGCAAAATCAACGGAAGGAAAGGAGCGATACATGATTATAGAGAGAAAGGAGCGATACATGTAACCCTTGCTATATCATGATAAAACATTGCAGATAAGGCGAATGCGTTCGAATACAGGAAACGATTAAAGTCAAGTTCAGCTTGGGATATAAAGTGCGACTAGTATGTAATAGTATAGTTTAATAAATGTGTTTTATGTTAGAAAATTTATGAATTGTGTATTAGTTAAGGTTACTCGACCTTGGGGAATAGTGTGTAATATATTGTATAAACAATTTATGTTTATATCTTCCGCAAATAGTTATAGAAATAGTATACCGGATCCGAGGTGATTTGGGGCCCGGATTCGGGGCTACTACAGTTGGTATCAAAGCTGTTGGTTATGAAGCTTAGGTAGGAAAACCTGAGACCAATAACCGCAGTGATTAGGATAAGACTAACTCAAATAGAGTTAGTTGGTCGGTAAGATTCAAAGATGAATCTCGGTGAGTGTAAAGACACAGAGTTCCCTAACTCTGGTAATAAAGTTGAACAGTAATGGTGAATAGATCGAGTCTAAAAGACTGAAAGTGCAGGGATAGAAGATCGTAAAACAAAACGATCATAGGCATAGAAATAAATCGTAATATATACGATAAGATCACCCCGTGATCTGATAAGGTTATGACAGTCAGAAAGAATCAATCTTATGATTGAAAAGTTTACAGCAAGATGTTGTGTGTAAGTTGTACTATGAAATGGTACTATGAAAACTCATGAAAGAGTTATGGATTATGAATACGAATTGAATTCGTATTGAAAAAGGGGGTTAAGATTAGGTATGGATTTCAATGAGGACTCGTGCCAGCAACAGAGTTGTATGATTCCTTGTATGGGCGGGGAATTGTACTTGGTGTAAAACCTACTTAGTTGGTGGCATTGGTAATAGTTGAAATGTTGTGTCACGCTAGTTATTATATATAGATAAATAGGTCATAGGTAGAGAATATAGGACTAAGTACGAGTTCATAGAACTCATACTTATGTGACATCCTTGACGCATAGTTATATGAAATGTTTATGAGCCCCTCAGCGAACGGACGCCAAAGGTCAGACTAGGGTAAGTTCGTAAACTCATATAATTGTGGCCAGGTTATGAACTCATAAGTGTGGTTTTATGAATTGGGTATAGTTGTGTGTGAATGGAGTGTTAAGGATTATAGGAACAACTAGATTGTTAAGCAAATGATCATTAGTGGAGAATTAGGTTTTCCTAAACCCTAACTATGCTATACCTCAATTTTTGACATCAAGCTAAATACGCACTATGTGCCTTTTAAAAAAAATTGTTTTTATTTATCACTTATGTACCATGTGACCTGGTGCAGAGATGATAAAAAAAATGATGGAGTTATCAATGCAGAATTACTTGGTGTTTGATGTGATCTAAGAATCGTCAACCCACTACAGTATGATGTAGTATAACAAAGTCACAAAATGACGAAATCCTCAACGGACTGTAAATACAGTGCGGCATCATGACGTCATTCTCAAAAATGTTTTATTGAAAGAAATTTTCCAAACCAAATTGTTTTACTGTGGAATAAAATAAGACTGAGGTAAAATTTTTGTGCCTTTGGCAGTGATGGGAAAACAGATAAAATCAGTACTTGGCCGGTACAGGGCATATCGGGCTAATCACCTTTTTTGTCCGTAAGTAATGACGGTTTGCGGATGAATTTCCATAAAACCTTTCCGAAAATGAAAAACGAACAGTCTATACGATTCCTCAGCACAGTTTTAAAATTTTTACCCTTGCGAGTGGTGTATTGGGTAGCATGTGAAATATGTGTGAATTGTGTAAGGTGCACGGTGTAAGGTGAATTTCGGGGACGAAATTCTTATAAGGAGGGGTGAATGTGACAACCCGGGAAATTAGACAATTTATGAAAATCTTAAATGATTGATTTAAGGTTAAATATTAGATCTAGACAGAAAATAAGTGTATGCGTTTGATGTTATTGGGAAGGAATTTTGAGGGTTTCAAAATTCGGTGAAGGATATAGGTGAATTATTCAGGATTAAGGATTTATGTGATTATGTTCTGTGTTTATGGTTAATGATGTGTTCAGAATGTGGTTAAGGGTCATGGGTTGATCAGATAATTTATATCTGTAGCAAACCCTATGAATATATTTAGAACGTCAAACGTTCAGTTAAAAAACCCTAATGTCTAATACGAAACCCTAGAAATCGGTTCTGAAAACCCTAGTTTCAGTTCCGGGAAATACGAAATCCTAAATCGGATTTTTAAAACCCTAGATAGGGAATGCAAGGTATATACAAGGTTAAACGCCTATAATTTCAATTAATTGGGATAAACCCTAATGAAGTACTGAAAATTCTAGTTGATTATTTGAAAACCCTAAATAACAGATCTGAAAACCCTAGTTTCAGATTCTGATAAAGTGAAACCCTAATCTGGGAATATAACGGAGAATTTTAATGCTCAAGTGTTATTAAGTATGAGGTTAATTAGGGTAAAGTTTAATAAATTTAAAAACCCTAAATCTCAAAATTTTAGGAACCTTAATTGTTCCGTCAGAAACCCTAATGAACAGTGGTGGATTTAATTGCTAAAAGTAGCAATGTTAATTAGGAAACCCTAATCCTAATTATTTCAATTTATGAGTAATTAGAAAACTCTAATTTAATTACAAATATTTAATTTCTATTTGTATTTTGTAAACCCTAATTTGTGGGTTGAAAACCCTAAGACCATTTTGAACCCTAATTGTGCAGTGATTGATTTAATTGCTTAATTAGCAATGTTAATTAGAAGATATAAATCCTAATTGTCAAGTTATTAGAAACCCTAATCGGATTAAGAAATCTAATTTCTAAAAT
This sequence comes from Panax japonicus, assembly GCA_020205505.1. Lineage (NCBI taxonomy): Eukaryota > Viridiplantae > Streptophyta > Magnoliopsida > Apiales > Araliaceae > Panax > Panax japonicus. Next base: position 47,447,782 of record CM035114.1, read on the forward strand.
TGAACTATTATTTTTTTATTTTAAACCTTAAAATGTTGTTTTGAGACCTAATGTACAATTTTGACCTTAAGTGCTTAATTAGCAATTTTAATTAGGATAAATTAGTCCTAATTAGCAAGATTGATATATGATTAGGAAATTGTATTGTAATGTAATTAGAGAATTCTAATTACGATTTTAAAATTTTTAATTTTCTATATCGAAAACCTTAATCCGAAAATCTTAGAATTACAAGTTGCTAAATTTTAAAGGGTTAAACCCTAAAACCCTAAAGATCCAAACCCTAAACCCTAAGGGTTACAAGAAATGACCATATTAGAATTAAAATTTATGTGGAAAATGACTTTAATGCCCCTTTTTGTATTTTATTAAGTGGAGTGCAAATCTTACCAAGATGGGGGTTGTTGAACCACCCAAACCACTCCATTGACTTTAGAGGACAGCAAATCAGCTACATACATTGCACACATGCATCATGCATTTATATTTAAAGATTTAGAGAGAGAAAAGTGTTCTTAGTTGCTCATTTTTTTACAACCATCATCTAAGACCTTCTCTCTCAAACACCTACGAAATTAAGTGCTAAATCAGTCATATATTGAAGCCCTATATGTACCAGAAACAGATCAAAAAGTCAGAATTGAAAATCAAAGCATAAAAGGTATAAAACCTTAAATCTTAAAATTTTATGATCTGATGTTTGATGTTGAAATTGATTGGTTAAATATGTGTTATAAGGTGTCATTTAGTGATCTGGGTTGTTAAATCCTAGATCCATAACATCAAGATACTTGAATCTTGCATTTTTGGGAATCTGGAAATCTGTAAAATTTTGGTCTGACAGTCATATGTCAGGGACCATAGATCTTTGTGTGTTAATGATCTCGTGTGGTTTATGTTATAGATATGTTCTTTGTTAATAGGGCTTTAATCTACAACTTGAATCAACCCTATAACATGTCTAGATCGTACGTTACAAGCGGTCAAAGATCGTTGACCGATCACGTTTTAGGAATTTCTGGACTAAACCCAGAAACTCAGATCGTCTGACAAGCTTTTCTGTGCTTCAGATCTTCCTGTGTTTCGGTGTTTAGTCTAAGTTATTGATTGTTTATTGTAGTCCGGTATATATACTCCATTTTAAACTCACCAGATTCCTTAGATCATAACTGGAGTGGAAGAAAATCACGGTTAAAGTAGCTTTGACCATCTGTTTTGGGTAACTTTCTGGAAAACCCAGAAAGTTAAAGAGCAAGTTTTCTGACATGGTTTGACCATGCCAGATCTTGCTCATGTGGTGATGTTATTATGTTATGATGCTATGTAGTTGTACAATGACATGTTTTCTACAAGATTAAACCATTAGATCTCATAAATGAAGCATAGACTGCAAGTTACAAGGATCGAAAACTAGTACCTCGTCTGTTCTTCATTTTCTGGAAAACCTAGAAAATGAAGAACATAGTTGTCAGACATTTCGGGAGCCCAGATCTTGCTGTTATGTGGTGTTTTGGCTAGGATCTTGGTTGATAATTGTAGTATTACACTTATACTACATAACCATCAGCATTAGCAGACCAGAAATTAAGTGTAGCATGGATTAAATCACGGTCAAACCTACCCACTCGGTGTCTGTCATGAAGGCTCAAGAACACTCAAGAACACCTATAGCGACAGAAAGTGTCGCTATAGGCCTTTAGCGACAGATTATTATTATTTTTCTGGAAATTAATTTAAAATTAAAAAAAATGGTTTTAAATTATTAAAAATACAAAATAAATTCTGAAAAATTATTTTAAAGTCTGAAAAATAGTTTTTAACTATTTTGAGTATATTTCAAAAATATTTGGTATTTTTGGAATGTAAATGGTATTTATTTATTTTATTATAATATTAAATAAATTATTTAAAAATAGTTTTAATTCATGAAAAATCATGAAAAATAATATTATGGTATAAGAAAATATTTTAAGTTATTTTTGCTAAATTTTGATATTTTGTGAGGAAATTCATTAATTAATCAATATTAATGATAATTAGTTTATTTAATAACTATATTAAATAAATTATGGAAAAATAGAATTAATGCTTTATAAATCATATAAAAATGATTTAAGTGTTACAAAAATATTTTATGTTATAAAATATAACTTTTGATATTTTGGCATGAAAATATTAATATTTTAATATTAATAAGTAATTATCGGATAATGGAGTTAAGTGTTTAAAAATCATATAAATATGATTTTAAGGTATTAAAAAAATACTTTCATATATTATAATTGTATTATAATATTATGTAATGATTTTCATTATTGTTTTATAATAAATAAATATTAATGATTAAGGAATTATGTGGTATTTAATTCATTTAAATACGGTTTTAAGGATTGAAAAATAGTGATAAATGGTAATAATTATCCGAAAATTATTACGAGCCTAGGAAAAATGTTTTGTCTGATAAAAAATTATCTGTGATAATGGTTAAGTGTTAAGTCAGAGTTTAATTGAACTTAAACTCGATATTCGTCCGACTAGACCGTCGGGATGATAGAATTGTGTCGATTTTAAGTCAGACTGAAATAATTTGACTTGATGTTATGTCTTATGTGTTGTATAGACTGATAGGCTTATGTGGTAATATGTTTAGGTTATTTTATAACAGTATTATACTGTGATGATATTATTCTAATATTGGAGATCTATATTACTAATATTACGTCTTCAGGGGTAAAACGTTATAGATTGCGTGCGGTAATCAACGGTTCAGGCAAGTTTTCTTTTACTTAACTCTAATAAGAGTAGTTTCTTCAAGCTTATGGTTAATCATTGCTGATTGCCAAGAAAATTTTATTCTGTACATCTTGCATGTATAAGTCAGGTATTAAAGGCTGATCACCTTCATTACCAGTTGGTTCAGAAATCTTTGTTCATATATAATACTTGTTCAGTCAAAAATTTGTTCGTGCTAGTTCTCAATTATATTGCTGAATTATAGCAAGCCATTATTCATACTCTTCAATCATGATATATTGTTAGATTATTGTATAAAAACTTGTTGGGCAACTTTCATGCTCACCCTTGCTATATCATGATAAAACATTGCAGATAAGGCGAATGCGTTCGAATACAGGAAACGATTAAAGTCAAGTTCAGCTTGGGATATAAAGTGCGACTAGTATGTAATAGTATAGTTTAATAAATGTGTTTTATGTTAGAAAATTTATGAATTGTGTATAAGTTAAGGTTACTCGACCTTGGGAAATAGTGTGTAATATATTGTATAAACAATTTATGTTTATATCTTCCGCAAATAGTTATAGAAATAGTATACCGGATCCGAGGTGATTTGGGGCCCGGATTCGGGGCTACTACACCTGACTTATACATGCAAGATGTACAGAATACAATTTTCGTGGCAATCAGCAATGATTAACCATAAACTTGAATAAAACACTCTTATTAGAGTTAAGTACAAAGAAACTTGTCTGAACCGTTGATTACCGCAACGCAATTTAATTTAATCTCTCACAAAAGACCTATCAGTTATAAGATTGATCTTTTAATCAGTATAACATACTTTATTCCATAATACTATCTAATACTTAATCGAATATTAGATAACAACTTAACACATCAATATTATTATTATCCTTTGATAATTATTCAATCACTATATCATATCCCTTATGATTTAACACTTGCTTTTCATATCATAAATTATTCATTAACATGTAATAAGGCAAACACTAATCCAGCACCCTGGATTCTATATCTAACAACCAAATTTTATAATTCAGCAACTTGAATTCCAAATCCATCAATTTAAACCTCAATCCAGCAAACCGGATTCAACAAATTTTCAATTCAGCAAACTGTATTCTATATCCGTATCACGAAAATACCAAATTAGTGAATTATTCTCCTATCCTTTGGTCAAACATATATACATGTATTTCATGCATAAAAAGTATTTTTTCATAATTTTCCAACTTCCTTTGGTATTTTTCAAAAATAAATTTCTAGTGCGTAGCTTAAGAAATTAGCTACCTCGTGCTTAACTGCAGTAATGCCCATATTTTGGCATAACCTTATATATGTTAACGTGATACTCCATTTTAAATTTCGTGGCAATCGGAGTTGTAGAACTCCGTTTATAGCAATTTCCGTCGGAAAATCACAAAAATTAGAACGACCATAACTTGGTCGTTTTAACTCGAAATCAGCTCATTTTTGGACACGAGCTACATAATGCCATATATTTTCATTTTCCAAAACAGCCCCCGGAAAACTTTGGGCAGAAACTTTTTGCACTTTGGCAGTTTTGGAGTCCTTCACCAAAACTTAAATAAAACGAATTTTGTAACTCCGATTAATGATCCGTCACTTTTGTTGGATTCCTATCTTTCCGAACTACAGTTTTCATATATCACAATCCATATTTGGACAATTTAAGCTCCCGGAAATTAGCCCGGAAGTGGCTGTTACAAAACTGTCCTTTTAACAGTTTTCTTAACTTTGAGTAGTTTGGGAGAAATCCCATAACCTGCTCAATATTCAACCTATTTGAGTAATTCCAAATGGATTTTACTCTTAACACATATATCTAGCATCCCAAGAACATAAATCACAAATATCCATCATAGATTTCAAAGATCCAAAAGCTTGATCACACTTTTTAAAAGTTTAACTTTTCTAGAAAATCTCCATTCTTCAATTCCTATAGATTTCCACCAAATCAACCCCCATTATGGGTAGATCCAAAAAATAAACACTTATTAACATGTATATACATGGCTTTTGAGTTTAGAAACAAAGTTTCTTATTTCTTCAAACAAGCATCAAATACAAGATTAAATAAGATTTTCTACACTTTGAAAACCTAGCTTCACTTTTCTTGCTTTTGATCTATCTTTTGAATCTTAAAATTAATTGATCCACACATAAAACACTCTAAATCATGTAGATCTAGAGTTTTGAAGATCAAGAACATAACTCCATGTTTTGAGTTACAACCATCAAAAATTTAACTAAACAAAAAGGGTTTATACCTTTATTACCATGCTCTCCTTCTTCTTCTTCTCCATAGCTTGATCATGGAACTTGGATGCCTCACCAAAACTCTCCTTTCTCTCCACCATGGCAGCCGAATGGCAGCTCTCTCACTCTCTCTCTCTCTCTCTCTCTCTTAGTAACTTGGAAAGACAAATGAAAGAGAAAGAAGAAAATAAAATAAGATAACTTTACTTTAGAGAACTTGATATATCACAAGCTCCTTCCTTTTCTCTAGCAATAGCCGGCCATATGGCCTTCATTCTCCCACTAATTCTCCACTCATTCACTCTCTTTTGTCTCCCATTAATTGCCACGGATTTCTTACAAGAAAATACCCAAATGTTGGACAATAAAAATATGACATATAGGGGGAGTTGTTAGTAGTTGGTCACCAACTAAAGTGAACCATTAATACAACATTCATTCCCCCCCTTATTCCTTCCCTCTTAGCCGGCCATGTGCCTTAATAATGCTCCCAATTTGCTTTCTATTTTATCTCTTAATTGATTTAACAAACGTCCAAAAATTCCTCTCCCACTTGGCTAAAAGTTGGGTTATTCCTTTACTGTATTGCTTGGCCTCTAACCAATATCATTCGCCAACACTTGGGCTATAAAATATACATAATCCACTACATTCAATTCTTATCCAACCCAATTCATTTAATTAGGGTTTTCACTTCTCCATTATAACACCAATCCTTGCTCATAAACATTTATTTCCTTAACCCAATTAGACTTGCTATAATTAGGTTATAAAATTAATCCACCGAGATGTATAAAATAAATCTCTTAGAATTAGAAAGTATTCTAAATACCACAATTCTCTTTTTCCATAACCCTTAAGTTATTAAATCATTCATTCCTAATATATAATCAGGATTACACTAGTTTCTTTTGTTTGTTTATATAATAAACAAATATAAACCATCACATAATGTTCATATTTCTTACACGCAACTTTTTAACCCTTAGGGTTTAATACTTCGTATTTAGGATTCCCAAATTAGGGGTTAAATATCCGAATTAGCGTTTCGGATTCTCGAAACTAAAATTAAAGTTTCTGAGCATATTGTTAGAGTTTTCTAACTTAATCACCATATTCATATCATGAATTTAGGGTTTCGAATTCCCGGAACTGAAACTAAAGTTTCTGAGCGTATCGTTAGGGTTTCTAACAATCCGTAAGATTTTTTTAACTTAATAAACGTATGATTAACATAACTTTAGGGTTTTCTAAAGTTATAACTTATCTGATCAATCCTTGATCTCAAATCATTACGGTTCACATAAGTAACCATATATACCGACTAGTATTCACTTCGATACTTATCCCTGATAATTCTTCAAAAGAATTTTAAATCTACCATAATCTTATACCTCATTACTAGACTATCACTTACAGTCTATCACATAATTCAAGTTTTGTTCAAAACTTTTGAAATTCTTGGAATTTCATTACATAACTGCCAATTCCATACACTTATTTCCTGTCTAGGTCCTAATATTGAACCTTAAATCAATCAATTATGATTTTAATAAATTCTCCAAATTCTCGGGTTGTCACATTCACCCCTCCTTCTAAGAATTTCGTCCCCGAAATTCACCTTACACCTTACACCGTGCACCTTACACCATTTATACTGAGCGATCATACAAGATCTTGAAATTATTTTCTCGGGTATCTATTAAAGATATTCAAACTTCTCGGGTATCTATCAAAGATACTCAAACTTCTCGGGTATCTATCAAAGATACTCAAATTTCTCGGGTATCTATCAAAGATACTCAAACTTCTCGGGTATCTATTAAAGATACTCAAACTTCTCGGGTATCTAGCAAAGATACTCAAACTTCTCGGGTATCTATCAAAGATACTCAAATTTCTCGGGTATCTATCAAAGATACTCAAACTTCTCGGGTATCTATCAAAGATACTCAAACTTCTCGGGTATCTATCAAAGATTTACTTTGATATATACTCAAATTTCTCGGGTATCTATTAAAGATACTCAAAACGTGCACAAAGGTCAAATTCACACTAAGTATTCCTGTATTTACAACTCCATCACATTTTTATCATCTCTGTACCAGGTTACATGGTACATGAGTGATAATTAAAAACAAATTTTGATATTTCAAATCATTTACTTAAACATTCTATCTGTTCCTTTTATCCTCAATACTCCATTCACACATAACTATACCCAGTTCATAAAACCACACTTATGAGTCCATAAATTGCCACAATCATATGAGTTCACGAACTTTCCTAGACAGACCTTTGGCGTCCATTCGCTGAGGGGTTCATAAACATTTTATATAACTATGCGTCAAGTATGTCACATAAGTATGAATTTTAAGAACTCATACTTAACCTTATATTCTCTAACTATGACCTATTTATCTGTCATACACATGAGAAAGGAATCACCCTCTTAACACGCATATAGCAAATAGCGCGATACAGACATTTCAATGATTATCAGTGCCAGAAACTAAGTGGTTGTCAAACCAAACTCAGCCACTAATCAATATAGAAAGCTATGCGGACAATTCCCCGCCCATACAAAGAATTGGTCAACCTAACCACTACATCGACTAGGAAGCTAAGTGATTCTAAAACCAAGTACAAATTCCCCACCCATACAAGGAATCATACAACTCAGCGGCTGACACGAGTCCTCAATTGAAATCCCACATAATTCTAGCTCCACACTTACTCCATACGAATTTTATTTAATCCGTATTTATAATTCATAACTCTTACATGAGTTTTCATAGTACAATTTCATAGTACAACTGATACACATCATCTTGCTGTAAACTTTTCAATCATTAGATTGATTCTTTTCCCACATCATAACCTTATCAGATAACGGGGTGATCTTATCGTATATATTACGATTTATTTCTATGCATTGATCGTTTTGTTTTACGATCTCCTATTCCTGCACTTTCAGTCTTTTAGACTCAATCTATTCACCATTACTATTCAACTTTATTATCAGAGTTAGGGAACTCTGTGCTTTACACTCGCCGAGATTCGTCTTTAAATCTTACCGACCAACTAACTCTATTTGAGTTAGTCTTATCCTAATCACTGCGGTTATTGGTCTCAGGTATTCCTACCTAAGCTTCATAACCAACAGCTCTGATAGCAACTATAGTACCCCCGAATCCGGGTCCCAAATCACCTCGGATCCGGTTCACTATTTCTATAACTGTTTGCGGAAGATATAAACATAAACTGTTTATACATTACATTACACATTATTCCCCAAGGTCGAGTAACCTTAACTTAATACACATTTCATAAATTATCTAACACATAACATTATTAACAACTATTCTATTACAAAATAGCTGCATATATTGCCCAAGCTGAACTTGGCTTTAACCGTTTCCTGTATCCGAACGCATTCACCTTATCTGCAATGTTTTATCATGATATAGCAAGGGTGAGCATGAAAGTTGCCCAGCAAGTTTATATACAACAATATAACGATATATCATGATTGAAGAGTATGAATAATGAGCTCGCTATAATTCATCAATATAATTGAGAACTAGCACAAACAAATTTTTGACTGAACAAGTATTATACATGAACAAATATTTCTGAACCCACTGGTAATGAAGGTGATCAGCCTTTCATACCTGACTTATACATGCAAGATGTACAGAATACAATTTTCGTGGCAATCAGCAATGATTAACCATAAACTTGAATAAAACACTCTTATTAGAGTTAAGTACAAAGAAACTTGCCTGAACCGTTGACTACCGCAACGTAATTTAATTTAATCTCTCACAAAAGACCTATCAGTTATAAGATTGATCTTTTAATCAGTATAACCTACTTTATTCCATAATACTATCTAATACTTAATCAAATATTAGATAACAACTTAACACATCAATATTATTATCATCCTTTGATAATTATTCAATCACTATATCATATCCCTTATGATTTAACACTTGCTTTTCATATCATAAATTATTCATTAACATGTAATAAGGCAAACACTAATCCAGCACCCTGGATTTTATATCTAACAACCAAATTTTATAATTTAGCAACTTGAATTCCAAATCCATCAATTTAAACCTCAATCCAGCAAACCGGATTCAACACATTTTCAATTCAGCAAACTGTATTCTATATCTGTATCACGAAAACTCTAAATCAGTGAATTATTCTCCTATCCTTTGGTCAAACATATATACATGTATTTCATACATAAAAAGTATTTTTTCATAATTTTCCAACTTCCTTTGGTATTTTTCAAAAATAAATTTCTAGTGCGTAGCTTAAGAAATTAGCTACCTCGTGCTTAACTGCAGTAATGCCCATCTTTTGGCATAACCTTATATATTTTAACATGATACTCCATTTTAAATTTCGTGGCAATCGGAGTTGTAGAACTCCGTTTATAGCGATTTCCGTCGGAAAATCACAAAAATTAGAACGGCCATAACTTGGTCGTTTTAACTCGGAATCAGCTCATTTTTGGACACGAGCTACATAATACCATATATTTTCATTTTCCAAAATCCTGGAATTTTTCTCATTAAATAAATGTCCAAAACAGCCCCCAGAAAACTTTGGGCAGAAACTTTTTGCACTTTAGCAGTTTTGGAGTCCTTCACTAAAACTTAAATAAAACGAAATATGTAACTCCGATTAATGATCCGTCCCTTTTGTTGGATTCCTATCTTTCCAAACTACAGTTTCCATATATCACAATCCATATTTGGACAATTTAAGCTCCCGGAAATTAGCCCGGAAGTGGCTGTTACAAAACTGTCCTTTTAACAGTTTTCTTAACTTTGAGTAGTTTGGGAGAAATCCCATAACTTGCTCAATATTCAACCTATTTGAGTAATTCCAAAGGGATTTTACTCTTAACACATATATCTAGAATCCCAAGAACATAAATCACAAATATCCATCATAGATTTCAAAGATCCAAAAGCTTGATCACACTTTTTAAAAGTTTAACTTTTCTAGAAAATCTCCATTCTTCAATTCCTATAGATTTCCACCAAATCAACCCCCATTATGGGTAGATCCAAACAATAAACACTTATTAACATGTATATACATGGCTTTTGAGTTTAGAAACAAAGTTTCTTATTTCATCAAACAAGCATCAAATACAAGATTAAATAAGATTTTCTACACTTTGAAAACCTAGCTTTACTTTTCTTGCTTTTGATCTATCTTTTGAAACTTAAAATGAATAGATCCACACATAAAATACTCTAAATCATGTAGATCTAGAGTTTTGAAGATCAAGAACATAACTCCATGTTTTGAGTTACAACCATCAAAAATTTAACTAAACAAAAAGAGTTTATACCTTTATTACCATGCTCTCCTTCTTCTTCTTCTCCATAGTTTGATCATGGAACTTGGATGCCTCACCAAAACTCTCATTACTCTCCACCATGGCTGCCGAATGGCAGCTCTCTCACTCTCTCACTCTCTCTCTCTCTCTCTCTCTCTCTTAGTAACTTGGAAAGACAAATGAAAGAGAAAGAAGAAAATAAAATAAGATAACTTTACTTTAGAGAACTTGATATATCACAAGCTCCTTCCTTTTCTATAGCAATAGCCGGCCATATGGCCTTCATTCTCCCACTAATTCTCCACTCATTCACTCTCTTTTGTCTCCCATTAATTGCCAAGGATTTCTTACAAGAAAATACCCAAATGTTGGACAATAAAAATATGACACATAGGGGGAGTTGTTAGTAGTTGGTCACCAACTAAAGTGAACCATTAATACAACATTCATTCCCCCCCCCCTTATTCCTTCCCTCTTGGTCGGCCATGTGCCTTAATAATGCTCCCAATTTGCTTTCTATTTTATCTCTTAATTGATTTAACAAACGTCCAAAAATTTCTCTCCCACTTGGCTAAAAGTTGGGTTATTCCTTTACTGTATTGCTTGGCCTCTAACCAATATCATTCGCTAACACTTGGGCTATAAAATATACATAATCCACTACATTCAATTCTTATCCAACCCAATTCATTTAATTAGGGTTTTCACTTCTCCATTAAAACACCAATCCTTGCTCATAAACATTTATTTCCTTAACCCAATTAGACTTGCTATAATTAGGTTATAAAATTAATCCACCGAGATGTATAAAATAAATCTCTTAGAATTAGAAAGTATTCTAAATACCACAATTCTCTTTTTCCATAACCCTTAAGTTATTAAATCCTTCATTCCTAATATATAATCAGGATTACACTAGTTTCTTTTGTTTGTTTATATAATAAACAAATATAAACCATCAGATAATGTTCATATTTCCTACACACAACTTTTTAACCCTTAGGGTTTAATACTTCGCATTTAGGATTCCCAAATTAGGGTTTAAATATCCGAATTAGGGTTTCGGATTCTCAAAACTAAAATTAAAGTTTCTGAGCGTATCGTTAGAGTTTTCTAACTTAATCACCATATTCATATCATGAATTTAGGGTTTCGAATTCCCGGAACTGAAACTAAAGTTTCTGAGCGTACCGTTAGGGTTTCTAACAATTCGTTAGATTTTTCTAACTTAATAAACGTATGATTAACATAACTTTAGGGTTTTCTAAAGTTATAACTTATCTGATCAATCCTTAATCTCAAATCATTACGATTCACATAAGTAACCAAATATACCGACTAGTATTCACTTCGATACTTATCCCTGATAATTCTTCAAAAGAATTTTAAATCTACCATAATCTTATACCTCATTACTAGACTATCACTTACAGTCTATCACATAATTCAAGTTTTGTTCAAAACTTTTGAAATTCTTAGAATTTCATTACATAACTGCCAATTCCATACACTTATTTCCTGTCTAGGTCCTAATATTGAACCTTAAATCAATCAATTATGATTTTAATAAATTCTCCAAATTCTCGGGTTGTCACAATGTTCATCATAAATAATGACGCGAATGCCTGCCATCATCAAGGCAAGGTCACATTTACATTTTCGTTCCTTTTCTTCCACTTCGGGATTAGGAATCAACACCTCTTTAGCTTTGATTGGCACTGGTTTCAGAAATAGCATAGCCATAGCATGGGCTGGCACCTTTACTGGAGATTGCATTAGCTCATGAGGTAAAGGCATAGAAAATCGTTGTGCGGTGGAAGCTTGAGGAACCTGCTCGTGCTTATGAGGATTCCTGTATCTGGAACTAGAAGAATAGCCTAGCCCGGCTGTTCCAAATTGACTGGAGAGTTGATAAGGTGCTTAATACCATGTTGATCCTTACCAAGCCCTTATGCAGGTTGATGACCCAATAACATCATTTCTTGAGTGGCTGACATAACCTCGGCAGAAATCTTGGGTACAGGAAGTGGCGCTCCCATAGAGTGATATTGTGTGTTACTCATTTCCAAAGTATAGAAACTGGCCGGTTAAACTTCTAAATTGAAGCTGATAACTGGTAGAATTCCTTGTTCAGGGCAATCCGGCTCAGCATTGACAGTGACTAGACTGTTGTTGATGATGTATTTGAGTTGTTGATGTTGCATGGAGGGAAAAGCTCCAGCCATGTGTATCCATGGTCTCCCCAATAAAAGGTAATATCCTGAGTCGATCTTGAGGATGTGAAAAGATACATGGAATGTATTTGGACCAATCTCAATTGGCAATTCAATTTTCCCGACGGCACTTCATCGAGACCCATCAAAAGCTCGGATGACAGTATGGCTGCTTTGGATCCGCTTGAGATTGATATTCATCTTTACCAAGGTGGCAAAAAGACATATATTTAGATATGAGCCTCCATCTATCAATACTCCTACTAGCATTTACCCGAAAGACAACACTGCGATGTGCAATGGCCTGCAATGACTGGTTTCTTCGGGAGGTATGTCGTCATCAGTGAAGGATATCACGTTGTTGTTGAAAATGTGATCAACCAAATGTTGAAATTTTTCCACATCCACTGATTTTGGCAAATAGGCTTCTTCTAAAACCTTCAGCAAGATCTTCCGATGATCCTCAGAAGAGAAAACCAAATCCAATATCAAAATCTGGTGTGGAGCTTCTCGCAAGTTTAAAACCACTTTGTCTTCTTTATGACCCATAGTACGGAGGAATTTTTCAATCTTCTCCATGGGCAATTTCCCCTATGCTTCGCAAGTAGGTTTAATAACCCATTGAGGAAGGTACAGTGGATTTTCTTTCGACACTATAGCAGTAGTATGAGACGAGGATCCTTCAGCTTCTCCATGTATGGGTTAATAGTATTAACTGACAGCAGATGTTTGCCTTTATGTTGGCAGTTTTGGGCCTATGAGAGGCTTCCTTTTTTACGTCCTGTGAGCGTGTTAGGATAAGATACCTATCCACGAGGACGCAGATGGCATCATTCCATACTGGCGGAGGTCCCTGTTGTTGAGGGTTTCACTCATTCTTGCCTATAGTTGGAGCTATTGACAGCTGATGTCATCACATGGATTCCCTACTCTGGAGAGAATTTGGGAGTTAGATTTAAGGATGGGTACCTGACTAGAGTAGAGTACGTCATTTCCACCCGCAAGATTCCTGTCTTTACAGATGGAGGATGGGAGCTCTATTTAGGAGAGCGTACTATTAGGAACACTACAGGAGAGATCCGGATGCCGATCTTGCCTCCTGCCAGGCGTTATTGGTCTATTTTGCAGTCACCCGTAATTGACATCCCATTGATGGGGATTGACTATTTTACATTGTCAGAGGGCTCCTGTTCTCAGGAGATGTTCCAGCATTGGTGGATCCCTCGTACGATTGGAGCTTAGACCCGCGCCACACAGTTTATGGGGGATATGGTTCCAGGATCCGTGATGATGATGGATTGGCTAGCCTATGTCAGAGATTCGACTCATGTGACACAGATTGAAAGATTGACTCGGCAGCTGGACCAGTCACATCTTTTCATTCGGCATTTGGGCAGAGATCCTGCAGCGGTAGATACTTTTGATCCTTTCATCTTTGGCGCTGATCCCTCAGCGGACCCATATGGTTTTGCTGGCGCAGATCCTCCTTTGTATTGGCCTGACATCCCTGTAGATAGAGATCCAGTGACTTAGGAGGAGTTACATCAGGAGTACAGTATCGATGATGTAGACATCGATACTCTTGACTTTTTTTGATGTATTTCTTGCTATCTCTTTTCATAGGCCTCTGTTGTATGTTGGGTAGCTTCGTCCCATTTCCATGTATTTTAGTTGTACAGAGATGTATTAGATGATGATATACTTAGGAATGTATGTACAGTTTTCCATTCCTTATATCATATTGCCATCTATTGTATCATGTATGTTATTATGTTATGCATATATATGTATGTCCAGAGATATTCAGCATTAACCCCTGGATGGTCTTATGACACGACCCGTACAGATGTCTTCTTCGACAGTTAGCCGTATTAATCATACCCCACCATTTATGGTGGTAGCTGGTATGCGCTCATGGTATGATAGTATATCACCATCAGACATGGTGATCGTAGATGATTTGTTGTAGCATAGTATGACCTTACTGATGTTTCAGGTTCCTCCAGGATTTATAGAGGGCATGTTAGAGCACTGGGTATTGGAGAGACAAGTATTCCGATTTGGGACCCAGGAGTTGACTCCTACTTTGGAGGAGTATGCACGGTTGACGATGTTGCCGCTGGACAGACCTTGCGTGTATATGGCTATTGGAGATACGAGCAGACAGTTCATGACCCTCACCGGATTGAGACGCAGAGTGGTGCAGGATGAGATTACATCTGGCCACGTGATATCCCAGCGTTTCCTATTTAACAGGTTTGGCTCTGAGGACAGCTATGCACGACATTTCGGGGATTTCACCACACCAAAGGATCATTGGCATTCAGCCAGAGCAGATGTACTGCTTCTATGCGTATTGTCATACGTCTACATGCCGCGATACATGGATGATATAGATATTGGCGTCATTATGGTAGTGAGAGCTCTCAGGGAGGGTCATACCATTGTACCGATGATCATCGCAGAGACCATGAGGTCAGCTACATATTGCTGCACTTATCTAGCAGGAGTGTTTACAGGTAGCTCTGTCATGTTGTACGTGTGGTTTATGTCACACTTGAGATCGATTGGCACATTTAGACAGTAGGGGTTTTGTTTCACCCATGATATAGCCATGTTGTACTCCTTTCAACCTGTGGAGTGTACAGATACTGCATCATGGTCAGTTTTTCTGCCAGGGATTAGAGAGCCATTTGCCATATTGCCGTGTTCAGGGCTTAGTTCACCCTACAGCTTAATTACTCATGCTCCAGGCATGGATTATCTCCCTCTGGATGGATTGAGGGGTATGATCACTTACCACCCACTGACCATGATGTGTCAATTTTACCAGTTCCAGGACTTTCACCCGTATGAGGGGACAGTGAGTCAGCGCTTCGCGTCACACCATTTATCAGCGGAGGAAAGATCCAGGTTGTATGCCTGTTGGGATCAGCAAGAGCTGGCTGAGTTTTCTATCAATCATCAGGTTATTCTGCAGAGTATTCTGCATGGATGGAGACAGAGACTGCATCGGCTGCGGCAGTATCCACAGTGCACGGGACTGATTCTGACGATGAAGAGCCTATATAGGAGGCTATTATTTCCACCGACGATTTGACTGTCGGGCTGCCAGTATTTGTGATGGATTCTCCCACCCTGAGTGCCATTGTTACTCAGTATTCGGCAAAGCATTTGGAGCAGAGCTTACATCTGATGACCTATGATAGATATCAGGCTAGGGCCGCGATGTTGACAGCTCTTGATGAGAGAGATACCGCTCTATTAGAGAGGGATGAGGCTAGATCAACCAGAGATGCATTGATTGGAGAGCGGGATGCCACCTTATCTGCTAAGGATGTGGCCATTGCAGATAGCACTTCCATTAGATCCAGTTAACTATCAGTCTGGAGGACATGAGTGCTTAAATTGATGAGCATTTTGCCACCATGCAGTTAGCCTCTGATCTGCTAGCACGTGTAGATACCCTTGGGCAGGAGCTTGCAGTGCTACCTCCGTCTTTAGAGAGGGATGTTATGTTAGATCTGATAGTCCGCATAAATACAGATCTGTAGATAGCTTTGTATTTTCCTGCACAGACTAGATTAGCCATTTTGTCATATACAACACAGATGTATATATTAAACAATATTATATATGGCTAGGAAATATATTTTGATTCATTTCCCTTTTATTTATGCCTTGATACTTGCTTGATATTTGTCTGTTTCTCTAGGGCCTTGTGATCTTGATGCATTCTAAACTTATCTTTGATAGATGGACATTGAGACGTCGCAAGATCTCTTAGAATGGATCATTGATTTCTATATATTCCTACTATATTTGGTATCTTGGGACTGGTATCTGTATGGAAAAGTGGAGAGGAGGATGGTTTCTTCCTATCTGAGATTGACCGCACTACAGATGGTCGCCAATACTTCTATTTGTGAGAAACCTAGTTAATTCCATCTCTTATGGGTTGGTATTGCTCTTTAAGGCACGATCGCAGCTGAGATGGTCACCGAATCTTCTATTTGTGAGAAAAAGTTGGGTAATTCCATCCCTTTGATCTGAAACCGATGAAATGTGGCAAATTGAAGATTGATCCCAGTTCCGTATGACAAGTATGTTGTTCTAGTAGGGGTTAGACTGCACCATGAATGGCTGCCTACGTACTCCTATTCAAGAGGAGATCAAGTCTGAGTAGTTCAAACCTAGTGTAGGAGGTTCAACGCTGAATGCGAAAGGTAGAAGAGTGTAGAGGTATTTTTGTTGTTTTTGTTGTTTTGTAGAGAAAAGGTAGAAATGTTTTTGTTTTTTTCTTTATTGTGACCGGGCCATATAGCATATGGTTGCCTATGTACCCCCTGGTATTAGGGAGTTCAGGTCGACGTAGTTCGCCCCTTAGGACGAATTGAAGGCACAGAGATGTGTAAATCCCATGTCCAGGCTATACTGCGGGGAGAGGAAAGTTTAATCCCATAATGGGGACAAACTGAAAGTGTGTAAAAAGTTTGATCCCGTCTTCAAGACAAACTACAAGCGTAGAAAAGTTTAATCCCGTCTTCAGGACAAACTGCAAGTGTGAAAGGTTAAATCCCGTCTTCAGGATAACCGAAATTGTGAAAGGTTAAATCCCGTCCTCAGGATAACCGAGATTGTATGACAGGTTTGAAATGAAGTGAAACCAGGTTGCTGGCTTGAAGTGTATGTTTCGTTGAGGGGCATAAAAGTATGTAGAAAGGGTTCAAAACCGGAATGATTAGTGATTTGAGGGTCAAAATCAGGATGTTTATTTGATGGTAACTTTAGACATAGTACCGTTTCACGGTGTCCGAGTTGATAAGTTGTGAAAATTCATCGCCATCCATTTCCTACAATCTGAGATCACCTCCTGTCAATGCTTCCTTGACAACAAATAGGCCTTCCTTGTTAGGAGAGAATTTTCCCTTAGATTGATCTTGGTTGTCAATGATCTTCTTCAAAACCAAGTCATGTCGTTTGAATTGCCGTAGTCGGACTTTTTTGTTGTAGGATCGTGCGATCCTTTTCTAATATAACTGACCATGGAAGATTGTCGCGGTTCACCTTTCGTCTATCAGAGACAATTGGTGATACTTGTCTTGTACCCATTGGTCTTCATCCAACTGAGCATCAATTAATACTGTGAGGGATTCCATTTCCACTTCTATGGGGAGCACTGCTTCCATCCCATAGACTAATGAGTAGGGGGTTGCCCCAGTGGAAGTTCGCATGGAAGTTCTGTAGGTTAATAAAGTCAAAGTCAAGAGGTCAGGCCATCTTTTGTGATTGGTGGACATTTTCTGCATGATCTTTTTGATGTTTTTATTAGCCGATTCAACAGCACCATTCATCTTTGGACGGTAGATGACGGAGTTGAGTTGTTTGATGTGGAATTTTCTGCATAAATCCTTCATCATTTTGTTGTTGTGGTTCTTTGCATTATCAGACACAATGACCTCTGGTTGTTCATATCGACAGATGACATTGTTTCTGATGAAAACAATGAAAACTTCTTTTGTAACCTTGGGGAATGAAGTTGCTTCTACCCATTTAGCGAAGTAGTCGATTATGGTGAATATGAATCGATGTCCATTACTGGCTTTGGGCTCGATGGGCCCGATCACGTCCATTCCCCATATTGAGAAGGGCAATGGTGAACTCATATTGTGGAGTTCCCTTGGAGGGGCGTGAATAGCATTCCCATGAATCTGGCATTGATAGCACCTCTTGACGTGATCATCACAGTCAGCTTTGAGTGTAAACCAATAATGTCCCGTTTTGAGAATTTTCTTGACAAGTAAGGGGTCGCTCATGTGTGAGCCACATACTCCACCATGGATCTCATCCATGAGTCTCTGAGATTGGTCTTTGTCTAGATATCTGAGGAGACCTAATCCTGCATCTCTTTTGTAGAGTGCATCTCTGCTCAGGTAGAATTTCATAATAAGTCGATGAATCCGCCTCTTTTTAATTAGGCTCGCCTCAGCGGGTGTAGATCCATCTCGCATATATTCCTTGATGTGTTGGTACCAAGGGTTATGGATGGGAGGTAGTTCATCCGATACTTTTCCAATGTAATATCCATAAATTGGGGCTTTTTGTAGAGCAAAAGTGATGCATGACATGTTTTCCTTGTCCGGTATGTAAACCAAGGAGGCCAGCATTGCTAATGCATTTGCAAAATCATTCCTATTACGAGGAATATGTAGAAAGGAGATTTTTTCGAACTCCAAAGCCATCTGTAGAACTTGCCGATGATAAGGTAGCAAATATAATTCTTTGGTTTGATAGATTCCTGTGGATTACTTTATTACCAATTCGGAATCCCCAAAGACAGTTAACCGCCTGATGCCCATTGAACGGACAAGTTTTAGCCCCACGATATAGACTTCATACTCAGCTGTTTTGTTGGTACTGATAAACTATAATTTGACGTGACGGGATACTGCTCCCCCGTACCGGATAGTAAGATTGCTTCAGCTCCGGAGCCTTCTGAATTAACAGCCCCATCAAAATACATTTTCCACTCACGGCATGTATCGTACTGATGCTGTAGCTGAACTGTCATTACCCCTTTATCGGGAAAGTACGTTTCTAAGGGTTTGTAATCCCCTACAGGTGTGGCGGCCAGTTGATCCGCAATTCCTTGACCTTTGACAGATTTTTGCGTCACGTAGACGATGTCAAATTGTTGTAGGATCAACTGCCATCTGGACAGTCGACTATTCAGTATGGGTTTACTAAATACATATTTCAGAGGATCCACGCGGGATATGAGATGGGTTGTGTGACCATGGAGGTAATGTTGTAACCTCATGAAAGCCCATGCTAAAGCACAACAAGTCTTCTCGATCAGAGTGTACTTGTGTTCACTGATGCTGAATCTTTTGCTGAGGTAATAGATAGATCGTTCTTAGCCTCTATTGTCTTTTTGCCCGGGCATGCAACCCATAACATTATCATTTATGAACAGGTACATGAACAGGGGAACATCATCCCTGGGAGGTACCAAAACAGGAGCATTAATCAGTTGCTCTTTAATGGTAAGGAAGGCTTTCTGACACTCATCGTTCCATTTCATGGATGAGTTCTTCCTTAACAATTTGAAGATAGGCTCACAGGTTGCTGTGAGTTGAGAAATGAATATGCTAATGAAGTTGATCCTTCCCAAAAATCCCCATATTCCATCTCTGTCTGAGGAATGGGCATTTCCTTGATGGCCTAGATTTTGGTAGGATGCAGTTCAATCCCTTTGTGGTTGACTAGGAAGCCTAGCAACTTGCCTGACTTAACACCAAAGGTGCACTTGGCGGGATTCAACTTCAAGTTGTACTTACGCAACCTTTTGAATAGCTTTGTGAGATGGTCTAAGTGGTTATCCTCCTTCTGGGATTTGACAATGATGTCATCCACATAGATCTCTATCTCCTTGTGTATTAAATTGTGGAAAAGAGCCATCATAGCTAGCTGATAGGTTGCCCCGGCATTGATGAGGCCGAAGGACAACCGTTTGTAGCAAAAAGTTCCCCAAGGCGTGATGAAAGCAGTTTTCTCACGATCTTCGTCAGCAACCATAATTTGATGGTACCCCGCAAAGCAATCAGTAAAGGAGTACATGTCGTATTGAGCATTATTGTCAATAAGAATGTGGATAAAAGGCACGTGAAAGTTATCTTTAAGGCAAGCTTTGTTCAAATCCCTGTAATCCACACAGACTCGCACCTTTCCCCTGGTTTAGGCACACGAACAATGTTGGTTATCCACTCTGGATATGTAGACACCATGATGATACCAGCTTGAAATTGTTTCACAATTTCCTCTTTGACTTTTAAAATCAACTTAGGTTTCAATCACCTGAATTTTTGCCTAACTGGCTTGAATCCTTCTTTAATGGGAAGGTGATGAAGAACAATGTCAGTGAACAAACCCACCATGTCTTCATGAGACCATGCAAACACATCCTGGAATTGGGTTAATAGTGCAACCATGTCATTCTGCTGAGTTGTGGTAAGGTCTGAACCAATCTAGATTAGCTTAAGGTTGTCTAAGGTTCCAAGATTGAGAGGAGTGGTTTGATCAAGATTGGGTTTGGGTTTGTCTGTGACCCATTCCTTAATCTCTTGAGGTGTCTCAATGTCCTCTTGGATGTCCATCAAGTCTGAGTCCAACTTTACATCAAAGTTACAGCCCTTGTGGAGAGAAGGCATGTCATCATCAAGGACAGACACATCTAAATTCAGAGTCCTGAAACAAAAGATGCTTTCACTTAATATATGCAACTGTTGGATCATACAAAAGTATTAGCATGTACGTGATAAAATAACTACTAATGCTGTAAAGGAAAGCAGGGAATTAAAGTTATCTACATGGTAGAGGGTTTTTCTACCCATTTTACCCTCGTCGACTAATGCATAGAGTACTGCTCCAATTGTCGAGGGCAAAGTTCTGAAGGACTGCAGTGATGGAAGGATCGTCAGTGTCTTCCTTCTCCTGAATGATAACCATGACATCTGGGCAATCATCGTTTGGGGTATATTTGTTTGTATGTTCATCATAAATAATGACGCGAATGCCTGCCATCATCAAGGCAAGGTCACATTTACATTTTCGTTCATTTTCTTCCACTTCGGGATTTGGAATCAGCACCTCTTTAGCTTTGATTGGCACTGGTTTCAAAATAGCATAGCCATAGCATGGGCTGGCACATTTACTAGAGATTGCATTAGCTCATGAGGTAAAGGCATAGAAAATCGTCGTGCGATGGAAGCTTGAGGAACCTGCTCATGTTTATGAGGATTCCTGTATCTGGAACTAGAAGAATAGCCTAGCCAGACTGTTCCAATTTGACTGGAGAGTTGATAAGGTGCTTAATACCATGTTGATCCTTACCAAGCCCTTATGTAGGTTGATGACCCAATAACATCATTTCTTGAGTGGCTGACATAACCTCGACAGAAATCTTGGGTACAGGAAGTGGCGCTCCCATAGAATGATATTGTGTGTTACTTATTTCCAAAGTATAAAAACTAGCCGATTCAACTTCTAAATTGAAGCTGATAACTGGTAGAATTCTTTGTTCAGGGCAATCCGGCTCAGCATTGACAGTGACTAGACTGTTGTTGATGATGTATTTGAGTTGTTGATGTTGCATGGAGGGAAAAGCTCCAGCCATGTGTATCCATGGTCTCCCCAATAAAAGGTTATATCCTGAGTCAATCTTGAGGATGTGAAAAGATACATGGAATGTATTTGGACCAATCTCAATTGGCAATTCAATCTTTCCGACGGCACTTCGTCGGGACCCATCAAAAGCTTGGATGACCGTATGGCTGCTTTGGATCCGCTTGAGATTGATATTCATCTTTACCAAGGTGGCAAAAAGACAGATATTTAGATATGAGCCTCCATCTATCAATACTCCTACTAGCATGTACCCGAAAGACAACACTGTGATGTTCAATGGCTTGCAATGACCGGTCTCTTTGGGAGGTATGTCGTCATCAGTGAAGGATATCACATTGTTGTTGAAAATGTGATCAACCAAATGTTGAAATTTTTCCACATCCACTGATTTTGGTAAATAGGCTTCTTCTAAAACCTTCAGCAAGATCTTCCGATGATCCTCAGAAGAGAAAACCAAATCCAATATCAAAATCTAGTGTGGAGCTTCTCGCAAGCTTAAAACCACTTTGTCTTCTTTATGACCCATAGTACGGAGGAATTTTTCAATCTTCTCCATGGGAAATTTCCCCTATGCTTCGCAAGTAGGTTTAACAACCCATTGAGGAAGGTACAGTGGATTTTCTTTCGACACTATAGCAGTAGTATGAGACGAGGATCCTTCAGCTTCTCCATAATTCCATGGAACTTTATGCAAGCTGACAACAAGATGTTGTGGTCTGCAAGGTAAAGGAATATGCTCTGGTGCGGCCACTTTCAAAGGATTGTCAGCTCCTTTGAGTTGAATTGGTCGTATGGGAAATACTTTGATAGTTTCCTCATCCACTGTGGAGATAACTGCTACTGATCCCTTCCATTTGATAGGGCATGCATTCCCACCCTTGAGTTTTATCATCTGCAATTTGCAGGACACCGCTATCAATAAGACTCTGAATAAGATGGCGGAGTGCCCAGCATTCTTCTGTTCTGTTACCGTGAGAATGTGAATGATATTGACACATTTCATCAGGATTGAACCGCCCTGAGTGGGGATTGATTGGAGGGAGAAGGAATATGATTCTTCCTTCATTGATCAACATTTGAAGTATCTCCTCCATAGATTGGCCCAGATAGGTTAATTCCCTTTGATTGGCAAAATCCCGATGGGCTTTAGCATTTACTCTCTTTGCAACCTTATCCTCTATAGCTTCGCTTTCTGAAGGTGTTGATGGAGCATTTATAACAAATAAAAGGAGATAAGCATGCTCCTGTCTGATTAATTGTCATGTAATTTGATGCTGGTGGGTCACCAGTTCTGCCAATTGCTCAATTTGTTTGTAAAGAGTTTTCATCTTTTGTTCCATGGTAAACTGGAACTTTGCATAATCCCATTTGTTAACACCGTCTTTGATGGGTTGGGATGATTCGCCCTTAGAATTGGAACCTTGTACAGTGCTCCAACTGATCATGTTGACCTCTTCTTCTTTGTGTTGAGGAAGAGGGTTGTCTTGTACATGAGGTTGATCTGATTTGGTGACTACAATCTCACCGTTGTCTATCAGATCCTGAATCTTATGTTTCAAGGCCCAACAATCTTGAGTATGATGTCCAGGTGCCCCGGCATGATAAGAACACTTCTGAGTAGCATTAAAACCCCTCCCATTAGGGTTGGCTGGTGGAAGAAGATGTATAATTTTCTTCTGAGCAGTCAGAAGAGCAAGAATATTCTTGAGTGAGTCCCCTAAGGATGTGAACGTTCAAGGCGCTTTACTTCTCCACTTTTAGGCAATGGAAGGTTTGAAGGTTGTTCTGGAAAAGGGGAGTAGTTTCTCCTTTGCATAGACATGCTTGGATTGCCTTTTTGTCCTTGTAGTATCAAGGAAACATCCTCCTCTTTCTTTTTATGGACCCTCCGGGGTTTTTTTTCCATATGATCCGAACTGGATGTGCTCAACAACAGCTTTAAGAACGGCTAGGTATTCAATTTTACCGGACTTCAATCCCTTCTCAGCCATCTCGCCATGTTTGATCATTTCAGAAAATGGTTTACCAATACCAGCTAGAACTCTTTCATACAAAGGAGCTTCCTGTACATCTATAAAGGTCATGACCATTTCTGATTCTGTCATGGAAGGAATAACTTTAGCAACAAGGCGCCTCCACCTTTGAGAATACTCTCTAAATGACTCATTTGACTGTTTCTTGACCTTGGTGATTTGGTACCGGTCAGGAGCCATCTGAAATTGGAAACTGTATTGAGTGAGGAAGGCGTGAGCCAGCTCTTCCCAGCTATGGATCTTAGAGTTGTCTAATCTGGTATACCATGAACGGGCTTCTCCAATCAGACTTTTCTAAAACAGCTGGATTCTGAGCCTTTCATTTTCTGCGTAAGATCCGAGTTCTCTAATAAACACCTTTAAATGTGTGTAAGGATCCCCTAATATGTCATACTTTTCAAAATCAGGGGTCTTAAATTTCTCTAGATAATGCACACCAGGAAATATGCAAAGGTCGTCATATAAAACACTGCCATGTGTTCCAATCCCTTTAAGAACGCAAATGGTTTCCTCCATTTGAAGGACCTTCTTCCTGATGTCACCGGTGTCCGAATCTCATTTGAGATGGGTGCCTTCAGGGTCTGGGTTGGTTGTATCCAACTGTTGTTCTGGAATTTTTTTTCCCAGACCTTGAACTCCCCCTTGTGTAGAGGATTCTGTATGTATAGGTATCTTCGTACCCTGAGTAGACTGGTGCAATTCTTTCAGTAGAATGACCAAGTCTGTGATTTGTTTACTCAATCCGTCAAATTCTTCTCGAGAAACAAGATTAGACTATTCGGAAGAGGACATGATTGGCTGTAGGCTCGCAGCCTTTTCAGATTTTGACCGGGTAACAGGCCCAATTGCTTCCCTACAATAGACTTATGTAGTTTAGTCTTAGGGTAATATAAATGTTATTATAACATGTCCATTTTAGGAATTTGTCCTGCAAAAAACCAGTTGTTAATTGATAACATGTCATGCATGCACAGATATTCTTCATATTTTCTATTACATATGATTGAACATGGAATAAAATTACAAGTAAATGCTTTTACAAGTAATTTAAAATGGAAAGTATGAAGAGACTTTCCTCCGCGTTTGGTTTATCAGAGGTTGACCTATCTTAGAGATTCTCTCGCGACTTTTCGGCATGAAGGTTCCTAGATCATCATTGTAAGACCCCGAAAATTTTTAAATAAAAAGGAATTTCCTTTATTTATTTTTTGAAATAGTAAGGGTGAATTTGATTAATGTGGTTAGTTATGGGTAAAATGCGCAAATATTTTAAATAAGCAGGTGGTTATAAAATATTCATTGTTGTCGGGGAATATTCGTTTGGCCGTGGAATATTCTTGCTGTCGGGGAATATTCGTATGACGGCGCAGTATTTTATGGGCCCCATAACGAAAAGCGATTGGATGAAGAAAACGACAAGTATAAGTTGTTTATAAATAACGGCGTAGTTGTTACCGTTAACACTGTTGGAATACCCGGTGGTTAAAACACAGTAATACGCGTTGTTGCATAGTAGCACATGGTATTGCACCAATTATTGATTCTTACGTAAGAAGGCACTATTCAATAATTATTACAGTAATTACTGTTCAGTATTTTATTTTATTGATTTAATAATTGTTGCGTTGATATTTTATATTAATGTTGTTTCAATAATTGTCACTACACATTATTTTTCATTATCGAAGCAATAATTCATATTATCTGAATAATATTATTAGATAACATTATTGGCAATGTCTAGAAAGTTCTGTCTAAGGAGAGGTTTGGTCACCTAATTGTGCGCCAGTAAGGAGAAATCTTTATTGGAAAGCCCCCTCTATCCTGGGAACGGCCTGATTGTCAGTATTGTGATTCTGTAATATTATTTGTGAATAATTAATTATTGATTTATATGATAAGAACAATACTGATTTTATGTGGATATAGATGGAGAAAATTTTTAATGTGACAATTGTTGAAAATTAATATTTTATCTTTTTCTGATAAAATAATTCATTTAAATATATTATTATATTTTTAATAATATAATAATGGTGATATTTTTACAATGAATGTGGGATATATGAGTTTATGAGGAGAAAGAGTATTTTTGTTGCAATAAATATTAAAAATAGATTTTGTGTGTCGGTAGACCTATTTCTTGACTGAAAATTTGATTATAGCCTATAAAATCGCCTGTTTGTGGATTTCGGTCGATTTCTGTTTTGAATTTGGAAAAACTTCCTTCTGCAAAGTTGTAGATAATGGAATTTCCTATAAAAACTCGCGAGATTCGAATTTTCGGACAAAAAGGCTATTTATTATGAATTATTGAAGTTCCGAAGCTCCGAAATAATTGATTTTTGGAAGTTTAAAATATTTTTATTTACAAAAACATTTTTTTCATTTGGTTCCCTCATTTAGCATGTGTTGATGGCTGAGATCAGATTGTCTAGATGGGCGTAGAGAATTTATTAAATATATTAATATTATATTAAATTTTCTGCTTTGGTATTCTAAGCAATTTCCTATAAATAGGGTGCTTAGGTTAGAATTGAAAATCACACCAGAAACTGAAGTTTTCTCTCTCTATATTATCGAGCGTATTCTTGTGAGTACTTTGAGTATTGTTATACGGTGCAAGTTCAAATCATAGCCTATATCCGGTGTTTCAACTAGAAGTACTGTCTTTCGAGGTAAGGGATATTATTTTTTTCTAAAATGATACTATTTCTTCAATATCATTATGTTGAAATATTGGTTGGAACTTTTTATCAAATTTGGAACATTTTCATATTGGAGTTACTATTCATGAGTTACTATTCACGAGTTACTATTCATGAGTTACTATTCACGAGTACTATTCACGAAGCGTGATGATTTTTTTTGTGAAATTTCTATCTTTTGGTTACTATTCACGTATACGGCACTATTCACATATACGGCACTATTCACGAATACGACATTATTCACTAAAAAATGAAATTTTTCTTTTTGTCCAAAATATCTATTCTGGATACTAGCTTTGATTGTATCCATGTTTTGATCATTCTTGAATTTTACTTCAGTATGATTATTTATGAAGTATTTTTGAACTCAGATTGTTTAAAGTACGAATCCTTAATACTTGTTATTTTGTTTCACTGGATTCATTTTCTTTAAAATATTTTTCATCATCCTCAGTCCTAAATGATGGTGTTACTGAATATCTTTGGCCCGTAGTGCAAAGATGAACAGGTGTTGAGATGAACATTACCGACTGATGAATATCTTTGGCCTGTAGTGCAAAGATGAATATTTGATTTGATTTGAGATATATATTGATTGATGTTACAGGGATAAAATATTGATGATGGACTTTTAAATTCATAGATATTAGTAGATTTCATTCTCTACTTAACTCCTCTAATGAATTATTATTTCTGCTATAGTTGTTGATCTAAAACTTGTTGTCAGTTGTATTCTATCAGATTTTCCCCTGTTGAAGACTAAGGATAATTTGTTGTACATTATCTTAGTCATAATATTTTTTACTGGGCTAGTTGAGCTCACCATTTTTCTTGTTGTTCTATTTTTCTTCTCATGAGACGAGAATGTAGCGACTACGAGTCGGGGGATGTAATGATGGTTCTAGATAGAGTTGTTTAGTAGTCCTCACCATTTTTGTAAAATAATGTATCAATAATTATGATGGGGATTTATTTATATGTGGATATTGTCTAGATGGCAATATCTGTATTTAAACTCACAGTTTGTATGTTGTAATGTAATAATAAAGTTGTAGTTATTTCTATTCCATGTAATTGACGACTCAGAATGGGTTGGATGGAATGGACATATTTTGGGGGCGTCACAATCATAATCTACTTGACGGGAAGTTAATCTGGTCGTTCAACTGGAGCGAATCTGGGTGGTGCCTTTCCTGAGCATCGGGGAATCATTCTTCCCAAAGTCCAGTAATCAAACACCGACGGGATAGTCTCCTGGTAGAGGAACCACAAAACATATATTCACATACAACGTGTCTCACCGTTTATGCAAAATGATGACATGTTAGAAGCACTAATATCACAGATAGATATTTAACAGTGCATGAGTTAAAAAATATGCATTCGTACACATTTATCAGAAATGTAAATGCAACATTCTCACACAAGCATATAATAATTTTGAAAAGCTTGTAATAGCGGA